>CM052344.1:7660365-7681669 GCA_028455595.1 Lasioglossum vierecki | reverse complement strand
ACACACTTCCTTTTGTTTAATTTTAGTGACACTTTGGTTTCCCTGATCGTTTCACCTTATCTCATAACTGGACCTATTATGTCATCATTTTTACGTAATAATTTAACGGAAATATTATAAGAACGCAGTTTATGTAATGCTGCATAAATGCGAGGTGCAGCTAAAGGCTATTTTAAAATCCAATCCCACAGGTATACACTAGGTATACAGACGTTCACGGGAATATTCAAAGAGTGACTATACAAAATGTTCAACTCGTGACCTGGATTATTTAAAACAATATAGAACATTGACCCTCTCCCATTTAAACCAGACGTAACCAAAATTCGTTCAAAATGGCTACACAAGCTTTAGCTAAGTATTTTAATTTTTCTTGGAGTTTCCAAAGACCACGGAGAGTTAGAGTGGGATTGTTGTAAATAATTACTGAAAGTTGCTTCGAGAAAGTTGCTTGGAAATCTTTACGAGCAATGGTTTCGATAAACGTGAAAAATCGAGGGACGTCCATCATTTTATCGCTAAAGCGTGAACTGTCAGGCGTCGGGAGTGTGGAAGCTGACGTGGTGGCGTCGCGACGCCAACAAAATGGCACTCTCGCGGCTTGTCGCCGATACGGCTCGAAGGAAAGTGATTCATCCCAAGAAAGGGGCGCCGCTTGAGAATCGTTTTTTCGATTCGCGCCGACAAAGGGTCGATTACACAGCCCGGAACAGCGGCACAATGAATGCAGGATAAACACGCGACACATAAACGACACGGGACAAAAGGTTGCCGGGGAGAATCGAGGATTTCAACGTGTCTGCAGCAATGGTACAGTGAGGCATCTGTCTCCCCGGGAATAGTTGCCCGTTGTTACGTAAAATTGACTAGCTGTTTCGGTCGGGGGTCGCAAATTAGAACAATTGAATAGCCCGGAAGTCAAATAGCCCGTAAACTATGAAAGTGGCTTTCGCGTTCAATATGCCGGCTGATGAGTTTTGCGGAAATAACCGCAGCCAAATGTTCTGCCGTGGATATCGCTCAGAGCGTTTCGAACCCGACCTGCGTCCGCGTTTCGCTCCAGTAAACATCGAGGAGAGTGCTGCCTAGGTCGGAAAACTAACAAAAAAAAAACGTCGGAATAATGGCTTCGAAGGTCAACTCGCCGCACGCACTGTGTATTTTTAATTAACCCTGGCGGCAGCCGCAGAGTTTTTACAGGCGTCGGTATAGGAATAAAGGCCGTAGACAGAATCGAAGTCGCCACATCAGGTTAGGTTAGGTTGTTTTAAAAGCCAAGAACAGGCGTGGAGAGGAGACGGGTAGTATACCCCCACTGAATGCGACAAGCGGGCCAGTGGGGGTAGGCAGTCCAGTCACAATAAGGAGGAGGAAAAGGTCCTTGAAGGTCCTTGGGCGGTGGGGGTTTAGTTCAGCTAATGACAATCCCCCCAATAACATTCGAGGGGGGAGCCGAGTCAGACACTCCTCCCCAACCATCACCGTAGGGGAGGAAGTCCATAATAGGATTCCCCCACCGCTCTTAAAAAAAAAGAAAAAAGGTTAGGTTAGGTAGACTCGAATGCAGAGGGAAAAGTTAGGTGGCGCCATCTAGCGTCACGTGACTGGGCCCAGGCGTGAGCGTGGGGAAATAACATCATAGAAAGGTTAGTGACTCTGGACAGTATTCGATAGCTAATAGCTTCTGTCGAAACATTCATTGCGACTATGAACAAATTTTATTCTACATTTTCCACTTATTTTTTCAATGTAGAATCACTTTATTTGCGGCTGTACCACCGGTTACTACAGCAATCGAGTGGCATTTATTTTTTTTCTCCTTCATGAAAGGGATAAAGAAGGACAAGAAGATCGGCGAGGCATCTATAAATTAAGGCGGCCATCTGCGTATTCACATGTACACGATCTATCCTCACCGTGTTGTGTGCTACATCAGGTTTGATTATAGGGTTGGACTACAAAGGTCAATGGCGTAAATACTCATAATCGATATCGTAATGATTGCGTTCTGATGTACACCACATGTCTGAAGAATGTGTCTTTCTTTTTCAAGAATCCCCTCCCCTCCAAATTTATATTGAACCCGGTAAAATAATTAATTATAAATTGTTCAAGGAATTAATTAATGGCCGACAGTCGTAGATTTTAACGAGGAAAGGTGTCTTTCTCTGAAGTGTTCACAGCTTTTTGAAAAGTTCAAGTTTGAAGAGTGAATTTACAAATTTCAGAGTTTTTGGTACTCTGCGGGGATCACAGTTACCGAGCACAAATTGAACAATCGCGAGGGGCGAGGGGACTAAGCTGCTAGCTTAACCTAATCTCCTTCAGGGATCTCCAATTTTAGGTGCTTGCGGTCGCGTTACGTGAGAGTGGATTTTTCATTTCCGCGATAGATAAATGAAATCGCAATACGTATAATTTAACTTCTCCAAAGCTGTGCGCGACGAAGGGAAATTGCTTTCTATAGAAACGTCTGTACATAATATAAGTAATATTTGAAGTTGTATCGAGAACATGTATCGAGGCATTACTGTGTATTGTCCAATAACAATTTTACATTTGCATATATACGTACGACCAATGGTAAAACTTTTTTAATTTATTTATTTTATTAGTGAAACCATGCAAAATTTTTTTGCAAATTTTTGGCACATGTATATTGTGTATATATATACATATATATATATATATTGCAATACATTTTTTTGCAAATTTTTTGCACATGTTACGAAACTTATCGCAAATTAAATAAGTAAATATGCTAGTAATAATTATAATAAGTAAATAAAAAAATATATATATTGCATATATGTGTTTTGTATATATACATATATATGTGTATATATGTTAGTATTGCAGGACAGCGATCGTGAAAACTCATTACAATTCTACATATACAATTAGGGATAGAGCGTGATGCTTTCAGTTCCCAACTGCAGTAATTTAGTAAAGTAATTCGACGTGATATTATCATAAGTTCGGGCAAAATTTTCCATAATTTTAACTCTCAATATTCTGTTGCGCGGAAACTTGTTTGTGAACTAAAGTCTAGTTAAGGATGCGTTAGCATAACGCCGGGCGAAACGGTGAATACGTATAATCCAAGTTTCGAGCATCAGCTGTGGATGTCCCTTCGTGATGAAACGTCTACCAGCGGGGGTTCTTTGGTCACCGTAAAGGCTCGAGACTATGTAACTCTACTTGGCTCAATACGGGCGGGTTTACTTTTTAGGTTTAATTAGTGTCACGGTGAAAACTATATCGCTCTGGGTCACGTCGAAGTTGGGTTTCTCCTCGAGTCTTTTTGAGCAGTAACGAAGTCAGGATTTTGGAAATTAATATTCTGGAAATGTGTTTGACATTACTTTTAACTGGCTTCGAAATGTCAGTGATGGAATATATTGTACTTTATATCAACTTTAATATTTATATTTCTTTTATGATTTTATTTTTGAACATTCTTGTATGCAATATTGACTTCTAAATTTTACTTAATGATTTATTAGCACACTTATTAAAATAGTGAAAGGATTATTTTATATTTTTTACTTTAATTAGTGAAACAAGAAAGTTTTTATTTAATTTAATGATGTCCATTATTAAATTAAATATCTCATATTTACGGTCGATGATCGGGATTATTTTAAGAAAGTTTTTAAATAATTTTATTTTGCATAAACTCCACGTTATTTTGGTTCACGTAAAAACAATTATTTTGTGATTGAAATGAACGACTTTATATCAACAAATTGTAGTTATCACGACTTCCCTTGATATATTTATATATATTTTTTTTATTTATATTATGGTTTACATTTATGAATGTTGATTTATCTGTTGGTCGCACAAGGGCAGATTTTGAAAAAAACGGCGACATTTTTCTCGTGTCGCCTGTTGAAAATTGTTTATCTAGAGTGACATTATTGAACGTAAAATAAAATAACGACCCGACGCTGTTTTTTGTAACAACGTGATTTATTGTCCGTATTAAAAAGTGACGTTCACTTGCCAAAGAATACATAAAACATTGCAAACGCGATATTTATTATACTTTATTCTCGTTTCTGTAGAAACAAATTTCATTCGTATTGATATATTTTCTGATGTAGAAATCCAAAATTTTAAAAATAAATTTTTTAGCTAAGTAACTGTATAAAAAGATTATTCAACCCGTTCATATAATTTTTGTTCGTGTATTGACATTTAAACCACGGTGACGTAAAAATACAATGTTAATTCAACTATCATCCTGCCTCAATAGTTTCATTTTGATGCTCTTAGTTGATTCCGTCTTATCACCACCGCAAGCCTAATGGTAAGCTTCTTAGTGACAATACTTTATCAGGAACGAGCTTCATAATGTTTAAGTAACAATCCATAAAACAATGATTAAGCTGTATTACTTCAAATTATCTGTCGTTTCAAAAATGCAATTGTTGCTGCTGTAGAAAAATTCGTTTAAGAATTCCGAATATTGAATGATTTATAACAAGTATAGATGATATCAGCGCAAAGGTTCGATCAGAAATTAAATTAACGTGCTAGTTTGGTTAAACTTTATCCTTTTCAAGAAAGAGGAAACAACTGCGTCTGTAAAATTGTAAAAGAGCTTTCAATATGGAAGTACTGAAAAACAGATTTAAATACAAAAGTTTAACCAAACTAGCATGATTGCTTCAATTTAATTTCTGATCGAACCTTTGCGCCGATATCTTCTATACTTATTGTTATAAATTACCTTACAATCGATAATCAACAAACACAATTGAATGATTTATTTCCAGAAGACCATCAAGTAGTGTTCAAAATGTTTCTCCCAAAAAGTTTGGTCATTCACACTGGTTATTTGTAACCAAAATCATTTACAGAATCATATTAACGCTTATACCACATCTTTAGAACAATGTAATAATTATGGCTTTTCTATAAATATATATAATGGAGGATGAAAGTGAATTTCCTAGAAATAACGACTCAAAACATGAATGATTGTAATCTGCTCTACAATAGGCATAGAATCGAGGGCGAGCGTGTACTATTCCCCAGAAATAGCTAAAATCGTCGACGAACATATTCTGGTCTCTAAAAATAACTAAAATCGAATCTGATCGTATTTTATTTCCTAGAAATAGCTAGGATTATGACTAAACGTGTTTCATATCCTGGAAATAGCTAAAACGTTTTTCATTTCCTAAAAACAACCACGAATCTTCCACAAGTGTCTAGAGTCAAGGGTGAACGTATCCTGCTCTCTAAGAATATCTCCGGAAGCATCCTATTCCTTAGAAACAGGTAGAAGCACGAATGAACGTAAATTCACCAAACACAGTAGTAACAATCAAGCTTACATGTGTACTTTTCCTAAAGGTTGCTAAAATCATGGCCGAGAGTATTTTATTCCACAGAAGTAGCTAGAAGGTACATTTTCTTTACCTCCAGAACTTGTTCTACAGGGTGTCCCGATATTCCTGAGCTCATTTGAAGTCACTTTCTTTATACGAAAACGTTCTCCGCGGCTTCGTTGAGAAGTTATTAGAAAATGATATCGGAAACCACTCCTCTCAAGGAATTACATTTTTGGGACACCCTGTCTAATTAAACAAAAATTGCTTCTTAAAAATAACTACGCTTGTCGAGTCTAAATTGTTCCATAAACCACATGGTTCAAAGCAACAGTAAACAAGTAAATAAATTTATTTGGTTGTTTTCAAAACAAAGAATTTGAGATCCGGCATTTTAAGGGTTATGGGTAAAAGTATTGTGCCAGCCTAGACACTGGGTAAACTTGAAAGGATAAAAGTTTTCCTTGTAAATTCTTTGAACCGAGGATGCAGGTACACCGTTCTCTACAAATATCTACAAATCGAGGATTTTCGTAAAATATCCTTTGTTTCGCAGAGCAGAAATTCCGTATTTCTCCATTTTTCGCTATCAAAACGGGGCATTCCCAGTACGCTCGAGGAAAGCGGCTAATAGGGTTCCTCCTTGCAATCTGCTTAGGGTCTGCAAGGAACCCTCCATCGATCCTTCAGGATTTAAGGAACTCAACGGCACGAAGAAGCGAGAATCATTCAGGCCATAGCATCGAGGATACAGGGTGTCCCGTTCAATTCGCAAACGCGCAATATCTCAACGCAATATCTCGAACAAAAATTGAATAATCTCGAGAGACACGAAACACGAAGTACGAATTGTTTTCGTAGAATATAATTTACGTGTAAAATACTATATAAAATTTTACTAATAAACTACTAATAAATATAATACTATACAAAATACTAATTAACTGTTAACCCTTTGTACTCGAAGCTATTATCAAATATTTCCATTCTCTATGATTTTTGAAATTTGGTTGATATGAAATTGATATAATACCTCGTACAATATTTAAATGTTTAGTAATTGTCTAGATACCGACATATTTAATAATGTAAAAATTATTTTAAATAATAGTACAGCAATTTTTAGTGACGCCTCAGACGCGCCACTTGGTCTTCTTTAAAAAACATAATTAGGACACTTATGATTGAATATTATTAATTTGAAATACTTTGCGAATTAATGGTTTTTGTCATAATTTATTTAGTATGTTTTTTAAAAACATTTATGCAATTATTTAAATTGTTACACGCGTGTATGCTTCTCAGAAATGTGCAATTTTTGTTGGAGATATTTTTTAAATATAATTAACCATGTTTCAGATACTTTTTAATATTGATTCAAATAGAACACCCTCTATAAGAACGACAGTCTCCACATTCTCATTGCGTCAGTTACGGAAAACTGTCGTTTCAATGAACGTGCATGCCAGTACACATTGGCTGAAAGTAAATCTCTATTACGTCACACTCGAATTGTCTTGAATACACCAAGAAACGTTACAGTATTTACTACGACTACGATGTAACACTAGATAATCCCCGTTAGTACAAGACCTGCGATTTCATTGGAGATTTTAGTAATTAACAATTACTGTGCATTTTACAAACTGGTCGTTCGAAAATTGTATACAGAAACTAATTAAATAGAAAATGTTTATTGAAAAAGAATGGCTATTTACGTGTAACAACGTTCGCAATGCAGCAACAATTTCCAGTGAATTCGCGTGAAAAAATTCGAAATAAGTCCACGACCTATAATTGCATGTGGAAAAATGTAAAACGAGAGGTAACGAGTGTGTGTTGCCATCTGTGAAATTTTCGATAACGAAACAGTTTTTTGTCTGGAGTGCTGCGCTGAAAAATGGACAGCGTGGCCTCGGGGAAATGCTGATCGCGATTAAAATGATATTATATTACTCAACGAGTGCTCGTTTCGAGTTCGATTTCGAATAAAGAAAACTCGACAAAACCGATCTATACATGTTGCGAACAGTACAAAAGCGTTTGTTTGAGGCTGCTCCGCCGCGCATGGGTCTGGCTCATTGTGCCAGTTTACGAAGAATTTAATCGCGATAAAAACGGACCAATATGCCGAAGAGGTAGCTTTATGTCTATCCAAAAATGATGCAACATTCCTCCCATCACCGGTATAATGGTTCCCTCACTACCAACTATTTCATATCGCCTCTACCATGCTCTGGTACTCCCACTCCAGGATCCAGGAGTGGGGAGACAAACCACACATGTATGATTAATGTGTTAACAATGATTTCTTTGAAATTAATAATACAACCCGTGGCACCATGTTTCCGATCGGAGCCACTGATACCGATTTGAGAAAAAATATTTACGATTTAGAAGTATAAAATATTACTTTATTGAGTTAAAACTGATGGGAAATGAAAAGCGGCTCATTGAGGAAAGAAAAATAATAAAATAATATAAGCATTCATTTATTATAACAAAAATACGGCAAAATAAATAAAATGTTTATAACAAAATGAAGATAGTTTCATTAACAATCAACAATTATAGTTAGGTGATTCCTATAGAGTTTTTCGTGCTGATTTCAAATCTGCCCTTAATTTTTCCCCTGGACGCACAGTTTCAACGAAACTTAATTTGAAAAAGAAAATATATTTTTCAATTTTAAACAAACATTGTTATGTTATTATAAAAGATATTGCATTGTTCTTTGCACCAATAGATTCTGTAGACTTTCCCGAATACAGTGATATTCAATATTAATACATTATGAATCTTTAAACATGTTTACACAATCGTTAAAAATGGAGAGACAACCTTTTTACACCAATTTCTGAGGATATTTTTCAATTTATCTTAAAAAATAAGGCTGCTGCGGGAAATCGAACTATATCACGCGATAGAGCAGACTTATCTTGAGACTAGCACAACTCCAACCCTTTGAAGTTAACAAGTTGACGTTTTTTTCGAATCCGAAAGCAAAATATCTTTAGATTTGAAATCAGCGCGAAAAACTCTATACGAATCACCTAACTATAATTGTTGAACAAATTTGGTACTGGACAGTGCAAATCGAATCTGAAACTATATTCACTATATACTTTATTCACTTTATACTATATTCATAACATTTTATTTATTTTGTCGTATCTTTGTTATAATAAATGGATGCTTATGTAATTTTTTATTCTTCAATAAGCCCCCCTTTTCATTTCCCATCAGTTTTAATATAATATATTCTTTTTATTTTTTTATTTAATTTTTATTTAATTTACAAAAATTTACAAAAAAAATTTAATATAATATAATATAAAATAAGTAATATTTTATGCTTCTAAATTGTAAATGTTTTCTCTAAAATCGGTATCAATGACTCCAACCGGAAACATTGTGCCACGGGTTGCATTTGAATAGAGATTTTAGTGTTTAATTAGTACGGTAAATAATAAGAAACTAATGAGATGCACACTAAAGGCAAACATATAGTTCATATAGAATCCTCAACAAGAAGTGAAGGGTAGCAAAGGAAAATCACGTCGACCGCCACTAGCTCTATTTTTCCCGAGGCGCTCGAAAAATCGGTTCGTTTATAGGAAAATTACTTTCCGCGGTTACCCTCGACGAATGAGAAGACGTAAAGCGAAATGAGGATCTAAAGCCCCCATCGTTTTTCCGCCTAGATTTCACTGTCCCGTGAAACGTGAGGCAAGCGAATGCAGCAACGGTAGCTTTAACGAGACTTTCCGTGCTACGAAAGTTTTCAGTTGCGCCGATCTGTTCGAAAGCCACCGTCGCGTCGCAAGAATAACGATCGACGGACGCGACAAATAATTTTGTTAATTAAAGTCAAGCCGAGGGCTGATCGATTCGACAAGAACTAAACTTATTAAGTAGCTTTCGAATGATACATTAAAGAAAAAGTGCAAGCTCGTTATACTGTATAAACTGTCGCTATGAAAGTTCTTGTTGGATTTTTATATCAATTAAATTACAGCTATTTATTTTTTTCTTTATAGAATAATGACATTACTATGTGCTATTTTACCCAGTAAATTATTTACAGTAAAAACTATATTTACAGCACTTTTTATTTTTATTCTCTACAGTCTATGGAATCATCGTTAGAGTAATAATACTAAATATAAATTGAAAAAAGGAATTTAGAGTGAGAAGATTAAATTTAATGATCCTCGGGCTCCATAGTTCACGGTAAGTAGAATAGGTCGGCCATGATCAGACGCGTCAGACTCGATCCAAATGGCTTATCACTTTTTTTGAAAATGGAGTGCAACAAAGCATAAATAGTTGTAATTATATTCTTGTATTTTACCTATTCGAAATCTTTTAATTTTTAATATTGAAAATTTCGATAATTTTGCTACCGTACTTTTTGGTAAAATTAATTTGGCAAAATTTTCATTTACCTTAAAATTGGGAAGAATGTATCTGTACACTATATACTTATGTTTACCAATTTGTAGAGTGGTTTGAAACTTTTAGCCGACTGTGTACACGCGATTTTAATTAGATATATTCTGTGGAAACGTTTTAAATATTCCGAGTAACATAAAGTTAGTTCCGCGTTGCCTACAGTGTTTTATTCTCGATGAATGAGGACGAAATATAGGAAAATTAGTCGGACTAGGTACGGAGTTTGGCGAAATTAATGACCATGGTTTTAGAGGGTGATTCTGCATCCACGGATTAGTGGGCATGTGAGCTAATTGCTTATAATGTTGAAGCTTAAGGTAAATTTCCCATTCGCTATCTGTAGAATATGATTTACTAGTGAATACGACAACTGGACAATATTTTGAGTAGACTTCTGATAAATAAATGAGTAATTTTCTAATTCTAATGTGTGATGTTCTAAAAAATCAATTATGAAGAATAAAGACAAATTTTCACTGTTTTTCAGATCTCGTATTTTGAGCAGACAAGACTTTTTAGTTCTCACGTGTTTGGTGTTCCAAAAAATCAATTATGAAGAAAAACTCAATTTTCAACTATTAAGACATTTTGTGCTTTACTAGTTACACTATACAGGGTGTCCCAAAAATGTCGGATCTCGTTTAAAAAATTTCAATGCGCAAGCGAAATATTTGAACCTCGTAATTCCATTCAACAATGAAAAAATTCGGATAATTTTATTCCACGGTGAACAATCAATTCCGCTGGCTTATCCGACTGTTCGTTAGCCAATTAGGCCGAATTTTATCTCTTTTCAGGCCGTTGAAAATTTTATAATATTGCTTTAAAGTGAACTTTTAGAAACGGTTTGAATAAAGCCGGAAACATTTTTACAATTTTCCTGGTAAAGTCGACCGCATGAGAACCCTTTTGATAAAATTTTTTTTCAGTTATTCATATTGAAAATTATTATTAATTGTATCACTTATAAATGTACGGTTACACAGGAGTACTTCAAATTTTTGTAAATCTGCGATTTATAAAACAATTATTAAACTGTTATTATTTAAATAATCAAAAGTATTTCCTTCTCCAATTATTTGTTTAACTTTAACCATTAATGTTTAAGCTACTTGCTGAAAATAAATGTTTATTGCACCCGTGTATAATCTGTGATTTCTTTCAAAACAAATTTGATATGAATCATTATATTACATGGAATTATAATATTAAAATATATCATAAATATTTTCTATATTATTTACGTCTCAAAGCAATATCATAAATATTTGCACTGTATTCTGACAGTTTAAATATTAGCATTATAATACTTGATGAAATTATAGTGTCACGTTTCACTACCCCCATCATCGTACATGTTTACACAGATAGCTTTACTCATCAGTATGATTCTATTATTAGACCTCAAATTCGAATGACAGATATTATTCATGTTATCAATATATGCGCGTCGTAGCTCAGATATTAACAATGATTCTAGACGCAGTGCGTGCACCATTTATCACGATTATTATTACATTTACTGTCCAACTAGCTATTGTTAAAAACAGTAACTATATTTAAAAAAAAAAACACAGCAACATGATATTCAAAATTTAAAAATATCTAAAATACACAACATTTTCCAAATATTCCAGTGTTCAATTCATAATTTAATTTTCGTATTATGTGGTCAATAATGGTTCAATAGAGGATGATGGTCTAATAAAGTTACACTGTTAATAAAAGTATGCAGTGTAAAAAAGAAAATAATAACTGCACACACCAGCCTGTATTAAACTCTGTAAACCAATTGTTCTGGAATTTCAATAAATTCTTTTTCCACCCAAAACTTTAGTCGTTGTTTTCCAAGTATACTTCGATGGTGCAAACAATTTTTTCTCGTACAACATGCCTCGGAGAAGTTTTTTTCGTTAATTATTAATCCGTGGATTTTTATGGATATTATAAATGTTGTAAATTGTTGAATCGAGTCGCTTGGTTGGAAAGTTGATGAAAATTCGTCAACTCGCTGCGATATGACAGAGCAGTAATGCATTCTCGCTTGTGCAAACAAATCGTTGGAAAAACTTTATCAACTTTTTGTCACGACACTCGTTTACCCAAGGTACATAACTCCCTCTGAAATTTTTCCTTCCTTGTCACGTGAAACGCATCAACTTTTGTTTGCGTCAGGTGTTGACTCACTCCGCGCAACTTTCTTCTAATTTTTTCTTTTCTTGCTACACACGCGCGATACGTCCTGATATGAAAAATTTAATGCGACTGTCCAATATTATACTAAAGTGTCGTTCTTCATAAAAAAATATAATATAATTAAATTTTTTTGTTTCGATAATAATATATTCGATATGAATGACCCTTGGGAATTTGTTCGGGCATTTCTCAAACCAGTAGACTTTTATTATAAAATATAATTGTTACCCATATACTCATTTCAAATACTAAAATTAGGTCGTGTAATGGATGTAGATGCAACCCGTATAAATAGTGATCATATGAACCGAAAGAAATGAAAAATCTCAATTATTTACAAACTGGCGACGAAGATAAAAGACCGATTGTTTAAATCGAAATAATTAAATCCTGTTTAAAGATGAATATGTCATCGTAAATAGAAATTAGTTTATGTTATCGGCGCACAGGTTCGATCCAAAAGTCAAAACCAAAGTAATTTTGCAATTTGTAAAATTTCTTCAACGTTTCGATCAAAGTATGGATCATCTTCGAGAGAAATTTGCGTCCGAAAAATTCTGAATGTTGTACTAAGTGTTGCACAAGATCAGTAATAACCACAAAATAATTTTTCACCGTTCATGCTGTGTGTAAACTATCTATAATAAGTATTTAAGTGTGTTATAGTATTCCATGCTGGTAGGAACTAGACCGAAACACGTGACCGTTAGGAGAGAATCAATGCAAAAACACAGGAACGACGTACATTGACAAACAGCCAATCAGACACGGTGATCGAAAGTTCTTAAATCGATACTAGGCGGTAAATACGATTTGAAACCTGCCATTCGACACCCAGACACTTTTGCTTATATACCATTTCTTGTTATGGTAAACAATTGACATTCAAAATATTTGACTCAATAATTCTAACACTTTCTACAACATTTAGTATTTCCCAGAAACAAAATCTCTCTTGAAGATGATCCATACTTGGATCGAAACGTTGGGGAAAACTTTATAAATTGCAAAATTGGCCTTGACTTTTGGATGGAACCTGTACGTCGATAACATAAGCAAATTTCTATTAATTCGTTACGATAGAATTAATTGTGAAACACTTAATATAACCTTCAGTATTTTTCTGACCCAAAATTTCTCTCGAAGATGATCCATACTTGGATCGAAACGTTGAGGAAAATTTTATAAATTGCAAAATTGGTCTTGACTTTTGGATGGAACCTGTGCGTCGATAACATAAACAAATTTCTATTAATTCGTTATGATAGAATTAATTCTGAAACACTTAGTATAACCTTCAGTATTTTTCTGACCCAAAATTTCTCTCGAAGATGATCCATACTTGGATCGAAACGTTGAGGAAAATTTTATAAATTGCAAAATTGGTCTTGACTTTTGGATGGAACCTGTGCGTCGATAACATGAACAAATTTCTATTAATTCGTTACGATCGACAAAACGGAATATTTGTCATCGTAAACGTTTATTCAGGTGGCCCTATCAAATGTAAGAAGTCGAGCAACAATGCAAGAAGACATATCTCATCTAACGATTTATCCTCCTGTAATTAATTTCGAAATAATCCTGAAAGTCAGTACGGCGTACTGATGCGGGGGATCCGAGGGGTTCATCCAGGTATCAAGCCGAGCCCACAAGAATGCCCAAGAAACAGCCACTAATCTGACCTCCGCAGAGTCTAACCGAAAACTGTGTTCCCCGGTGTATTCAAGACAGCGTTTCACCGAGCCGGCCCTCCGGGGCCAGTCGATCCGAGTGTACCTGAGTAATGCGTGCATTTCGTATGATTCAGATGACCTTGGCAGTTAACGTGGTGTTCGTGCGAGTGGTGCGCGTGACGGTACTGCTGACGTTGCTGATGATGATGCTGGTGCTGGCTGATCGGCGATTTGAGCACGCTGAGGACCAGGTCCTCGTGCGATGGCACGATCCTGGTCAGCTGCCGGCTCTGCCGGAATAGTGTCTCCTGTTCACCGCGGTTCATCCTGCATCCAAGTCGTCGTCGCTGCAAATAGAATCCCGGATACCATTCGTGTCTCCCTCGGCCCGGACCGCTGCCTAGCATAACAGCGTGCAGCATCCCGAGGCTGTCTTGCCGATCGTGCTCCACGAGCGACCTTCACCGGCCACCAGGTCCCTTCTGTCCATGGTCGTCTACAGTTTGCAACCACTGCGACCACTGTCACCAAGCTAGCCAGCTCTCGACTCATCGGACACCACTAACGATCGTCAACTAGATCCTCAAGCGATCCTCTCGACGCTCGTCACCGATTGATCCTCGACAGCTTCTCTCGCTAGCACCTCGGCCTCTAGACCGGTTCCCTCACTGCACCGCGCTACCATTCTTTCGTTCGTGATCATCGACACTGGTGGTCTAATTCTTCATCCGCAGGCGAAAATTCGAGTCGCGTTAGTATTAAAAATTAACTCCCCCAAGCATCTGATGAGTTTCGAACGGGCGGTTCCAGTCGTCCGATCGTTTCCGGTAGAAAAATTCGAGAGCTCGAGCGTGATTGTCGTTCTGGAAAATCGCCTGTCAAGCTGAATCCCGAGGAACCTTCAGCTTCAGTCTCCCGTAAGATCGAAACCCCTTAGAAATACGTTTAGGATTGCTCGGAGTTTGATTATTGCCGTTGTACATAGATCACAGACGCGGGAGGACATGTTCTAAGTTTCTCGTCATACCCTGGTTTAACTTTTCGCATCTATCGCCCCAGTTTCGAATCGGACTCCGAGAACTCGCGTTTCCTGTTAAAAAGCGGATCACCGGCGAAGATCGACCTCGTGTCCTCTGACCTTTGCGAGTTCAAGCGCTCTCATGAATCTTTCAGCATCGTCATTCCGTTTCGGCGACGTTCCGCATAGTCCTGGTAGACTCTTTGGAGTCACTCGGAATTAGGGAAACATTCTTCCTGGCATGCATGGTCCGGCTTATTGCTTGTCCTGGCGGATCAAAGAGGACGAGATTCAACGGTGCCGTTGATCAGGCGCTTGACCCTTGCGGGACGGATTCCTGCGGGATCTATCGTAATCGCCATTCGGCTGGAGGGACGGTATTGCTATTTTCATCGAGTTTTATAATTTAATTAAACCAAGAATCCTCTGACGATTAGGACATGCCAATTTCGGAGCTGCGGTCTAAAGTCCACCGCTATGTTTCTATAGTGACACTGGAAAAGCGTTGCATTCAGGGTTGCACCCTTCCGCGACGGTTCACGAACAGTGTCCCATTGATTCCTTCGGCACCTGTGAGTACCCGAAATTTCACTTATTCTTCCAGATGCAAAATTAACTCGCGCCACTGAACGAAAGTTTGTCACAACAGTAAATGCACCAGCTTTCACTGTCAACAACTGAGCACCGAAGGGTGGGAGGGTCAGGGATGCTTGGGGTGAGGGGGGACGAAAGTTTGTCACAGCGGTATCAATTTCCGAATTTTTCACTGACGATCTCTCACTGTAGCAATTTTTCGAGGTTAACCCGTTGCACTCGACGGAAGCACGATTTCTTTTCAAGGTAGGTTAGGGGGCTGGGGAGGTGGAGTTGAATTTAATGGGCACCTGTACGAATCACGGGGTTTTTCGAGGACACGAGGTCGCGATGTGTAAGCCGAGGACGCGTAATGTGCTCATGACGACAGCTCGCAACCAACTGTGGCTCTTGGCCGCCCTGTAGTTCCGCCACCCACCGCAACCCCGAGAGCGGGGGTGGCAACCCAGGCGCTTGCACGGTGCCGCGCACCGTTTAGAGATCAGAAGAAATGTTTTCATCTCATTTCCCCCTACTACGAGCGCTGCACCACCGCACAGCCCCCGCCCCCGTCGCACCGCGGTGAATTGCTCGACCGAGATGCACTCGATTCGCTCGCGTTTGAATTCACTGATTCTCTGAGTAACCGACGATGCTCGGTTACATTGTTGATGGAACGATTCCCTGCCTCCGCCAGGCTACTGAGGCTTTTCCGTGTATGGAGCACACGGTGGGCCGAATGCACTTTTGGAATCATTATCGAGTCTAATGACACCTATAACAATTTTTATTATAATTAATGAGCCGCTGACTACAGCACAGCAGCGGTAACATATAGCAAAGTTGCTCCAAGTGATAACCCTGAACACATTTCAAGGTCATCAAAATTGGCGAGGAGAATGATCAAATTCACCAATTCATTGAATTCTTTATTCCCATAGTCGACTACTGAGGCTTTGCTGTGCATGGAGCACACGATGGGCCAAATGCACAGTTTGGGTGGTAAAACGTCATGTCATTTTTCTTTTGGAATCATTATCGAGTCTAATGACACCTATAACAATTTTTATTATAATTAATGAGCCATTGACTGCAGCACAGCAGCGGTAACATAGGGAAAAGTTGCTTCAAGTGATAAACCTGAACACATTTCAAGGTCATCAAAATCGGCAAGGAGAATGACATCATTCGCGTGATCATTCAAATTCACCAATTCATTGATAATTGAAGTCTTTGTTCCCACAGTCGAGCAATTAATTTCGTACGCTGTGAATTATAAAGACGTTACCGGCGAACAGTATGATTGATATTTTGGATCGCATTATTGCTTTCACATTTTTGATCGTTAATTATTCTTATTCGAACGCATTTGCATTTAAATTATTTTCACGGTGATTAATATTTAGACTATAGATCGCGGTGCGATCATGTAATTTGCAAATGTTGGTAAAATGCGATAAATCATTTACAATGATGAACATTGAAGATATTTTTATTTCATTTTTATCACGAGTGGTTTCTTTATGAATGTTAATTCGTTCCACTTGGTTATATTGATATAAATTAATGTAATTAATTTATAAACCAGCACAGGGTAAATATCGACAATTTCTTCACAGTGGGAAATAATTTTTGGATCCACTGTGAAATTGTGAAATAGAATTTTTCCACTGTGTTCACAGAATCCAGTATAAGCCCTACTTAATCCAAAACATTAACGTCACTACGTAACAGGCTGAAACGAAATTCATGTATGCATTATGCACAGATTCCAAGGGGTGGCTTTGTTTTCTATTCCACGTGGCTAGAAAGCCGCAGCATGTTAAACATTAAGCTCCCAATAATTGAAAAATGAGACGTTGTCAAGGTTATTCTGCGGTTCAGCCTCCGCACAGAAAACCACCGAAAGATGATGTTCTAAAATTTACTTTCCGGGACAACGGTGATGAAGCGGTCGTATCGACCATGTCTAAATAAATTAAAATAAAAATTTTTCACATTTCACAAGCATTTCAGTTAACCAAATATTCTGCAGTAACTTGCGTGCTTTCTTTGGAAGAAATAGCAAGCTATTTCTTCTCGACATTTTTATATTAATTTGCATTTTAACAATAGATAAATACTCTTGTGTATGCACTATACTGCACCAAATAATTATAATAGCATTTTTATATTAATTTGGATTTTAACAATAGATAAATACACTTGTGTATGCACTATACTGCACGAAATAATCATAATAGCATAGTTATGCCATAATTATGTTTATTAATATATTCATGGTACACTATAATATGTATATTATAGTATAGTCCAATATACATATTTATATATGCTGATATAGTTAATTATATTACAAATATGTTAATATAACAGTAGGCACTACATTTAACTTGTGCATATGCTGCAAACATTCTAAATATACTTAATTTTCAGTTATATTTCAATCATGTGTTACTTTTCTTATTGTTATCTCCATTGCCATAAATTAACGTTGACAATTGGTATTTTATTGTTGCTTTAAAGATAGGAACTTTTACAGTAGCTGCCATTGGCAATTTATTTCGCATACACCGATCCAATAAAAACGATAACAACATCTTCGTAGTCGCCATAAACAGTTTGTGCATGCATGGAGAAAATCGATATACATGCATCTCGCTTCACGTACATCCATCACACATCCGATGGAATTAATTAAAATCCCACAGCAAGGTTCAAAGAAATTGAGGGGTTGAATGGTTGTAGATCCAACAGTTTTATGCATCGTAAACATAATTTTGCAGAACTTCATAACAATGTAATGCGAGAAATGAACTGTATTGAAGGTTCCATAGTATTTACTGCAACTTGCAATTTATAATATGATTTCACTTTGCTCTCCATAAATAAAATTGCAACAAACTTTATGCATTACTCTAAATCCAAACTTAATCGGGGTTTACTGCAGTTTCGAAACAAGATTTTCAGCAATTGTTATCTATTGAATAAAAATTCTAAACTTATTCGATCGAAGCTGGTCTTCTCAAATAATTTTCAATTGTCTAAATTGATACTCAACATTTAAGTACCAATTTTGTTAAAGACTCTTCTTTAAATAGGCAAACAATTAAAATTTTCATAATCCTTATTTTATTATTATATTTTATTAGACTTTCGATAAGAAGTCGATGTTCTGCACTGAATTCTCGGCATCTACATGTTATAGTACCACAAGCAAACATAAGCTCCAAAGTGGAATGAAAAAGTTCCTTCAGCACAACATATCAACGCTACTTAGCTCGCGGGTATGTCAATTATTGATTACTTCTACTTCTGTCGGCGTCAAGTAGATAACGTGTCAGCACTGCGTCAGAGTTTACAATGAGCAGAAGTAATATGCGGTTGGCAAACACATTGCACACGATGTTCATAATTTTTTCAGTTCTCCATTAATCCATTCGATTCCTAATGACATTGTTAATTGCCTAGCAATACTGTGCCTGCAAAAAAAGGAAAACAGAAGCAAAGAAGGCCCAGTATTGCTAAATATTACCAATATTAGGTATCCACGCGACGAGGGAATCGATTATCGATTGATGTGATCGTGCGCGATATAACTATTACATATTATTATATTGTTGTAATGTTTAAACTAAATATACATATAGTGTTCAGCCATGAATGTTAATCACTAATTGTAGGTAACTCTGTAAGGAATCACTTAATCCGAATTTCTAACTGCTTTATTTTTTATTATTATTACTTATTCATTTTTTCTATATTTTTTATGAGATTTCGATGGCCACATTTGTGGCATTTTTCTAACAAAAATCATACCAAATATGACATAATTCCGATAATATTTACTTGTGTAATAAATAATTAAAGTTTCAGGCGCAAGGAAGGTTGCGTCTCTTTCTTTCCCATATTATTATTACTTATTCATTTTTTCTATATTTTTTATGAGGTTTTGATGGCCACATTTGTGACACTTTTCTAACAAAAATCATACCAAATATGACATAATTCCGATAATATTTACTTGTGTAATAGATAATTAAAGTTTCGGGCGCAAGGAAGGCTGCGTCTCTTTTCCATACGCTATCCTTCCTTGCACCCGAAACTTTAATTGTATATTACACAAGTAAATATCATCGGATTTATATCATATTTGATATGATTTTTATTATAAAAATTCCAGAAATATGGTCATCGAAGTCCCATCAAAAAATAATGAAAACTAAAGAAGTTGGAAATTTGCATTAACTATGTTTACATTTCTCGGCGGCCGAGGCCTTTCGAGCTTTCTTCTCTACGTTCGGCAAAAGTCAAAGAATACTGTCCCTGGCTATAAAATATTGTAGTTACATTTCGATCTCTGCCAATGGTCGCAATCGGCTTACATTTGGCTAACTCTGAATAATAGCGATGCAGCCGATCGCGATATGGAAAAGCGAAGTACTGTATTGTTAATTTAAAGAAAGAGCTTTCTATTTTCCCGTTCTCTACGTTTTTAATTTCTCCCGCGGAATGAAATCGTGATTGGTGGCAAAGACCTCGAGATATCAGCCACTAATCCTACTTTTATATCGGTTGCCACTCAGCTAGCTTTATGTTAGAGCCGCCAAAAGGTTGCTCGAATCCTTCGACCAGAAGTCATTTATCAGTTGAACCCTATTCATCATGGTAAGCTCGTGAGCTTTATCAAATACAAAGACCACGAAATTGAACTGTGTAAATGAAGTTATATATTACGTCACGCCTAATAAATACGCCAGCACAGTACAGTCTGTCACGCCAGATTCTACCCTCGACATTTTCCATAAAGCCAGTTAAATATAACAAAATATTACAATAAATATACAAACGACTATACATTTTCTACATATTATTATTTATGTATCTCTTTGAATATGCAGAGTGTCCCAAAAATGTTGCACGCCTTTGAAAGGGATGATTCTCTTTCTGATTAAATTTCTGCAAATTGATTACGTATTTATAAACATTCTATAAAATTTGAAATCCTGTATACTTTAAAAATAATTTCACACAGAACCTCTTTCTTCGTAGCCACGACAAATACTCTAAATTTTTACTGTATTCTTTCAGATGAAAGATCCAAACGCTGTTCACAAAGGTGGAGTATAGTATGAGAAACTTCCCTCAAGACGAAACAGAGATTATTCGAATAAGGAATAAATAAAGGCTTCGTGAATTGTTCAGGAAATAGGAAACGATCAAAGAGAACTATTGACAATACATCGACGATTAAAAATAAATGTGAGAATTAATATTTCACGGCGAAGGTCGGCGTCGATAAACGACATTTCTCGTAGCATGACCTAATGCGTTGCGGAGTATACAGGGTGTCCCGAATTTAAATGGCAAAACTTCAGGACCATGTAGGGGACCGAAAAATTAGGACAAAAAGGCTTTCAGAGATTTTCTCGTTTTGCTTCGTTTTGGAGAAAATCGCAAAAAAAGAAACAAAACAAGTTTTTATTTGTTGTACTTATTTATTTATATTTTATTTACGTCATCATCTATTTGATGTAGTTAACGACACCCATGGATTTCTTTTATGGGGAACCTTGAAGCAGAAAGTTTATTCGGTACCAATCAATTCAAGAGAACAATTAAAAAAACGAATCACAGATGCAGGCCATCGAATATATATGTAAATAAATAATTACAAAAATGAAAACTTGTTTTCTTTCTTTTTTGTGATTTTCTAAAAAACGAGCAAATCTCTAAAACACTTTTTGCCTTAGTTTTTCGTCCCCTACAAGCTCCTGAAGTTTTGCCACTTAAATTCGGGACACGCTGTATATATTTACAAATATTCATCTATTCTGAACTATAAATATAAAAGGTTTTTCTAATTGACCATTTTAATTCGTGAATATTTACTAAAATCAATTATTGTATTAAACACACAATTATTACTGTGCACTTGAAGTTTTCATGATTCATAATTAGATTCGGTTAACTTCCCAATGTATAATTACTTATTCCTTTTATTGTTCTTATTTATTTACGCAGCAGCGCGTAGCTTGGCTGGT
>CM052344.1:7624052-7659865 GCA_028455595.1 Lasioglossum vierecki | reverse complement strand
ACTAACTTATTACAAAATATTGCAAGGATACTCTTGTTAGTCTTGTTTTTTGAAAAAGAATTTCTCCAGCACTATGGTTACGCAAATGTAGCATTAATGTTAGCAATTGGTAGAAACAACAAATTATAGAGGGCAACGTCAAATTATATTTAATGACTAGTTTTACGATTGTAAAACATTTTATACAATATTCACTTTGATGAAACTTAAGCTAAAACTGACTTAGGATGTGTTAGTGAAAACTTACTAATATATTCATACATTTTATTACAATATTAATTAACATTAATATATTGATAATGAACAGCAATCTAAGTATGTAATATATATAACAATACAAGTTCTGGTGACAGTTTATGCTTCTCAAGTATTATCGCACCGTCACGTTCTTACTTTCTTTGAAGATTTGGAGAACAGAAAATGATCACAGAAATTCAGGATAGACGAACATGTCAGGTAATTAGCGATACCACAGTTTTCTAGGTCAAAAAGTTGCGCACACTAATGACGTGTGAAGCGAACGGCTCTGTGCATCGATCTTTCCACCATGTTGAAAAGCAGTATGAGAGATGTTCTCAGAGTGTCTCTAACTGTGCACTGTACATTACGCAATTATACTTCATCAGCAACAGATTGATTCTAGGTATCACATCATAAAAATCATCAGCATCGTTCGCGATGTTCCATATCGTTCCCAACGGCCCAAAAGGTTTGCAAGATGTGCAATAAAATATTGTCACAGAAAACAGTAATTCCTGTCGACGTAATTGTAAATAATAAGCGAATCAAAGTCTGGAAAGTGTCATTTTGATTACAATCAAAGCAAAAGTCATGATTGATTAACATACTATATAATATATACTATATAAAATATACTATACATAGTATATATAATATAATATATATATATATATATAATGTATATATAATATAATATATTATATATAATGTATATAATATATAATAATATACTATATAATATAGTATAAAAAATATACTATACATAGTATATATATAATATATATACATATAATGTATATAATGTATATATTTATTATATTATTTATTATATTATTATATTTATTATATACATTATATATAATGTTTATAATATATTATATAATATATAATAATATACTATATAATATAGTATAAAAAATATACTATACATAGTATATATATAATATATATACATATAATGTATATAATGTATATATTTATTATATTATTTATTATATTATTATATTTATTATATACATTATATATAATGTTTATAATATATTATATAATATATAATAATATACTATATAATATACATATTGATTGGGCCATTTAATATTATTAAAGAATGTCCAGTGGTTTTGATCCATTGGCCAGGAGCTGCAAAAATAGAAGAGAGAGAGTTTCTCTCGTTTAAGTGATACACCTTAATTCAATTTTGAGTTAATCTCTTGTATGTACAACGTCGAGTCGACGTAGTGGCCCAGCGTGGATTAAAATTAAGAGGGAACGCGACACGACAATTCAAACACAGTGCTTTCTACGAAATCAAGACTTAGAACACGAGATAATAAATTTAGACAATGAATGTCTAACAACGAAACTCGAAATTCGAACTATTACATAAAAATTTGTCTGTTGGTTATAGATTTTTAAAAACTATTAAAGAAACCGCCAGAGTACGCACACACATATTGTCGGTACATTTGTACAGTTCCATCAGTCTGAACTCGAACACTAATCTTTCTGGCAGTGCAGCAGGTCCGGTCTACGGAATACTCATTTCCAGGAGAGCTATCTTTAATCGTGTAATTAATCGTGACCCGAAAACGGATAACAGATTTAATCGGTTCTATGCCTTGATACGCTTTAAACCGGGTTAAGGCGCGATCTCCTTTGCGCGTCTGGACGCAGCGTTTTGTTATCCCACCGCCTTTTATATTCCATTAGTTACGCTTCGTCTGAATTGCGTCCAAACGCGAGCCACTGCGTCTAGGCACCAGAAGCAGCGCAGAGAGATCCACATTATTATTATTTTAATAATTACAATTTAATAATAATTATTATCGAATTTAATCGACGCAACGAAAAGCAATTGGATTAATAATACGTTTAAATACAAACGTATAAGGGGTACATATTCGCAAGGGTGTCCCAAAAATGTTTGAGTTCCTTGAATGGGATGGTTACTAAAATCATTCGAAGCGACATTTTCATTTGCAAAAATGATTCATCATTCCGAATTATTTTTCAATTCTCTTGCCAACAATTCCTTACTATTTGAAGCGTCTCATTTTACTTCAAAGGACAGTTCCTTGGCTGCTACTTATTTTAAACAATTTTGTTGGCTCTAATTATTATAAAGTGAATATTTCCTAATGTCTGTCGTAGAATTGTTAATAACAAATACGTTAATGTTATGGGCGACGTTTAATAATTTACACATATAATTATTCCTTGAAAATGATTTAAAATCAGATCGAAACGTTGAAATTAATGCGGTGATTTGCAAACAGCGTTTTTAAATAACAATTGATCGAACCAGTGCGCCGATAACATTAATGTATATACATGTGGTTCGGAATACATGTGTCCTTCTTTGAGAAAGTTTCTTAAGGGAGGTATTGGACAATAGAGAGTCATAAACCCAACGCTTACCTGGTATTTCTAATCCGTTTGGGTAAAAGGACAGACTTTTTTTCGAACAATTACTTATGGCTTGACGTGCCAATTTGCGCGAAAACGAAAACATGTGATTGCCATAAATTCTAGTCTTACAGCGACCTCTCTCAAAAATGTAAACGAAAAGTCAGTATTGTTTGAACCGCGCTAGGGAGAACTTCTCTAGAGACGTGTCAATTCGAAGCTCGCGGTTGTGATCTACTATCAGTTGTGCAGTTCGTTGACTTCACGGTGCGTACCTTAGCTTTTGACACTACCGTGCCCTTGAAGTCAGTGAGTTCAATCAGTGAGTTTTAATTATATCAATTTCTGCCTCTTCTCTTGTTCATTGATTGGCCGCGGCGCGACTCCAACACTACGCTCAGTGAAAACTACCTCCGAGTTAGGTCTCTCTTCGGCATCCGCGTTCTTCGTTAATAACTCTTTAACAAAACCGAGGCGGATATTTTTGTAAATGAAAATGTTGCTTGAAATGATCTCGGGAACTCGAACATTTTTGGAATGTCTTGTATGTACAGGGTGGTTCAACTAAATATCTCCTTTATCTTTATCTATATAAATAAAAATCAAATATTGTTCGTTGGTAAGCGCGTCACTTGAGAACGGTTGGATCGATTTGATTAATTCTTTTTATTCTTAAATATTTGTAATAGCCGAAACAAGATCGTAAGGAAAGAAAAATTAGAAAAGTTGCGCGAAGAAATGGAAAATTGAGGAAAAACTAAAAGTGCTTTTTGAATTATATTTCAACATTTTACTTTTTACTTTTGACTATTTTACTCTTGATTTTTTATATTGACTTTTAGTCAATATTCCAATAGGAATTTACATTATTCACAAACAAAATAGAAATTTGGAAAACGTGTGTCGGGCCAACTAGTGCAAAATAAAAATAGGCTGCGTCGATTGCAAAATCGAATATTATTTCTTTCTAAATTAAATGTTATTCGTAAATTGTCTTTGCCGGATGAAACGAAGAATCGTTTGTTTGCCGGGGAATCGAGGATTCCTAATGGGAAGCCGGCCGCTAAAAATATCGCGAATGACAGCCGTGTCCTTTCGCCGGAGGACCGCGTGAATCGCAAAATTCGGAAGCGGGTGTCGCGGACGGCCTAGTTCGAGGAGCGTCAAGTCGTCCGCGGCTAAATGTCTCGATGACAAAACGGTTAAAATCGATACGTAATACATGCATATAACTTCCTGTGCACGTAAATAAGTTCCTATCCCCCGGTGACCCGGTCGTGATTGCCTGATAATGAACGCCGCGACCAAAGTAACGCGCAAACCCACCCCCTCATGAATTTCCGACGCGACGCTGGTGATTCGCGAGGGAAAATGGAGGTCATGATTCATCGGTGTCCTCGAGCCACCGAAAAGATTTTTGTTCCTAACGACTGGGAAGCTCGAGCCTCGCCTAAACTTCCGTTGAAATTTTTTCGTTCTTCGTTTCCCGTTCGCGACGGAACTCGTGCCTTTTCAAAGACGAATCCTCGCTCGCGTGACTGCCATCTTTTTTCACATGCTCCGTCCTGTGTTCTTTTCTCCAATGCCAACAAGACGGGTGTAACAGAAAGGTTAATGGGGTGTTTGTGCTTTGAAATTTATTGTCGACCGTAGGAATGGAAACTACTGGCTTTACGTTTGGAATAAATGAGCAATTAGCTGCAAAAATTGATTCCGTCGTGATGCAATACGGCGCACCGTGGAACGAGCAACGGAAATAATTGGACGTGGCAAGTTTTTCTGAACGACTGGGATATTTATTGTAAATTGTTGCACGCTCTTTCGTAAAATTTTTACCGAATTAAATTAACCTCTCGTTGAAACAGAATTACGAGGGTCACTCATACTAATGAGAACGTGAGATATTATATTATTAACATTCTAATTTATATTATAATTAATAGATTTATATGATAATCATATTTGCCTTCCAAAAGCTGGATGCAGTGTAAATTCTGAGTCCTTGAAATTATTATAAGTGGTACCGTAAATAATGCATTTTGTCATTCCTGATAAACCTAACAAGGTAATGGGAATGTATATTATTTCTATATTTTGTTATCATTTTCATTTATGTTGTTGAATATATTTGTATTTAATTAATTTTATTGTTATGTTTTTGTTTACAGGTTCATGGTGGTATTGGTGTGCCTCATATTTAGTGTTTTGTCAACCATAGACCAGTACAGTAACTTCGCGAACGAAACACTCTTTTGGATGGTAAGCACCCTTATTGAAATACATTAAGATTTATATTTAATATAAAAAAGTCAGCAGAATTTAATACAGTTATTATTAGCTCAAACTATCAAACAAATTAATTTTTATGCATTCCAATAGGAAATAAAAAGTTGCATCGATTGATATATTAAAGAGTCTTATCAATATTAAAATTCATTCGACATGTTCATCAAGTGTCTTGCAAAATCTATTACTGAAACATTTATTTCGCATGAAACGTGAATGCGGAATCCGCTCCAATATGGTTAAAAATTAATTACAAGGTCATAATTATGCAGATGAAGGAAATCTTTTTCCGCGCTTTTCGGCCGTAACGACTATCAACATGAATTTGCTCGCGGAAAAGTTATTACGTCCGTCGGTTTGCGTTTATTACGCGAAGAATTTAATAACCGTCTTTTGAAACGTTTGTGCGTGTATTTTCAATCCTCATTTTTTCTCATGAAACACATAGTTTGAGGCTCTACGGTTAATCGTAAAAATGCAGAATGCACATGCAAATATGTAGTGCTTTAAAAACTTCGAAACTCTCACTACAAGAACGTGTAATTTAATATGCAAGTTTCTATTTAGAGAAGTTAATTTAATCAGTATAAATTTCTTCAAGCTCACTGCAAGGTCAAATGAAAATATGAGCTTCATGTTTGCCTCCCAAAACCCATCAACATTCCTTTTATCTATTTAGTAATATCTTTTACCTATTTATTTATTAACATCCACTCATATTTTTCTTTTTTCCTTTTATCTATTTACTACTATCTTTTACCTATTTATTTATTAACATCCACTCATATTTTTCTTAGATAAATCATACACACGGTATACAAAATATTATTTCTTTATCTATTTTATTTTAAATTTTACAAAAGAAGTAATCCTCAAAATAATATACAACGAAGGATGTCTGTTCAAACTCGAATCTGATAATCGGATTTCCAGACATAATTTTGAGCATCTTGAATAATTATAAAATAATATGTTATTTGACATAATTATCCAGGTCTGTGTCTACTGATATCTATTGAAATCTCTAGAATATCCAATACTTAGAATAACCATTTTCTTGGTAATGGTGTGAGAAAGGGTGAGAGCGATGTTCTCGAAAGTTGCGAGAAGCATCGACTTTTCTCGACTGGCCACTGGTTGCGCCTGATGAAAAGAAGAGAGCCGAACGCAATTTCCGCGACATCTTCGTGGCAGTTCGAACAGTTCAATGAAACGTTAAAAGACGAGCTGGATGATATCAGAGAAGCGAGATCAGTCTTCGTGATTTTCTCACAGCGACTCTCGCTGAACAGCTCCTTTGTACAGCTGATTTTTCGTTGAGATAGTGTTCGATTTTAAAATAATAGCTGTTTAAATAATTGTACGTGTTTTCTCCATATAAAAATTAATTACAGTCGAATTATTGGAAAATAATTTTGGGCGTTTATATTAGGTTGTTGCATATGAAATGACCGATTTCAGAATTCTACTCTTGTAAAACGTTTCAATCAAGAAATTCTGTTACAGTCTATACGTTTATTATATAAAACGTACCACGACCACGTTCTAGTTTTTTTCATTTAATAATTAATGAAATCGTAAATATGCTTCCATAAGAAATGATTTAATAAATATCTTCATTATTTTAATTCTGCTACTGTTAAATTAATTCTTGTAATTTTTATAAGTCAACCACGTGCCTGTTGCTTTTATAGCTTGCTACGTTTAATGTTAATCTTCTATGTTCAATTTTAATTTAAATGTATATATAATTTTTCTTTTAAATAAGTTTTATTTCAACGTGATTGTCGTGTATTCCTTTTATATGTCTGAAAAGATAATTTTTATATGATTTTTCGTGGAAATGTGGTGATTAACTAACTTAACAGTCATTGATGGTAAAAAAAGAACTACAAAATCAATAATGTCTTATTTTTATCGTAATACAATCAAGAAACTTGAAACTTTTAGATAGATTACATTGGGTACAAAAATAAGAATAATTTTTGTTTATTTAGACACATACATATTATTAATTTTGATAACAATATTTAAGTAACCATGATAATAATTACTAATTTGGAAACAACATATTTTATATGAAGATATGTGATACTTACAAGTTTTTTCGTTCATAAATATATAAAATATCAGTTCGGTTTGAGATGGAATCCGGATATTCTATCCCTGAAACAAAAGATAACGACATAAATAATAAAATAAAGTTAAAGCTATAAATTTAATGCCAAGAACATGAGTGGCCGCACTCGAGAATATGGCAGTGGTGAGTGAATCGAAGAAAGGGCCCTCATCACCGCCCCTCGAAGTTCTTATAGTTAATAAAAAAAAGATTACATTGAAATATATATATAGAAATTATACATAGAAGTAATAAAACATACATAGAAATCGGAATAAAAGAATAAAAATCGGGCATTTTATTATAAATGCAACAACCTAATAGTTTATCACATGATTAATGTGACGTGATATTAAAACCAGACAAATCTCGTTTCATTCAGTTCTCTTTTCTCCGATGTATTACCCGGTAATCTAGCTACCATTGCAAAGGGAATCACTGACCAAGACAGATTAAAAAGACATGTCCCCCGAAAAGAACTGCTCTACAATGGCGACCAGTCCCCTATTTTTAGGAAGTCACGTAGGAGAAAGCCGGAAGGTAGCCAGGGTGGACGTATTATCAGGGCGGAGTCGCCAATTTGTCAAACCTCGTAATATGTGCGTAGAAAGCTCCCCTTAGTGTCTCCTCGAGGCATCAACCTGTCCCGTCAGTGAGTAATAGCTAATAGCGTACTAAAGAAAGTGATCGGAACCATAATTTTTAGAAAGGTGCCAACTTATTAACCTTATTTTCTTATTAATTTACTAATTAAGATTATTTGTCGTTTTCAAAATTCTTCCGAATTATGAATTATTTTCAATGAACAGTTGCCAAACTATTAATCTCATTTTTTTATTAATATACTAATTAAGATTATTTATTATTGCATGTAGCTTATCATAGTTTTCAAAATTCTTCCGAAATATTACCTAAGAAAATGAAGAATTATTTTCAATGAACAGTTGCCAAATTATTAATCTCATTTTTTTTATTAATATACTAATTATGATTATTTATTATTGCATGTAGCTTATCATAGTTTTCAAAATTCTTCCGAAATATTACCTAAGAAAATGAAGAATTATTTTCAATGAACAGTTGCCAAACTATTAATCTCATTTTTTTATTAATATACTAATTATGATTATTTATTATTGCATGTAGCTTATAATAGTTTTCAAAATTCTTCCGAAATATTACCTAAGAAAATGAAGAATTATTTTCAATGAATAGTTGCCAAATTATTAATCTCATTTTTTTATTAATATACTAATTATGATTATTTATTATTGCATGTAGCTTATCATAGTTTTCAAAATTCTTCCGAAATATTACCTAATAAAATGATGAAATATTTTCAATGAACAGTTGCCAAATTATTAATCTCATTTTTTTATTAATATACTAATTAAGATTATTTATTATTGCATGTAGCTTATCATAGTTTTCAAGATTCTTCCGAAATATTACCTAAGAAAATGAAGAATTATTTTCAATGAACAGTTGCCAAATTATTAATCTCATTTTTTTTTATTAATATACTAATTATGATTATTTATTATTGCATGTAGCTTATCATAGTTTTCAAAATTCTTCCGAAATATTACCTAAGAAAATGAAGAATTATTTTCAATGAACAGTTGCCAAATTATTAATCTCATTTTTTTATTAATATACTAATTAAGATTATTTATTATTGCATGTAGCTTATCATAGTTTTCAAAATTCTTCCGAAATATTACCTAAGAAAATGAAGAATTATTTTCAATGAACAGTTGCCAAACTATTAATCTCATTTTTTTATTAATATACTAATTATGATTATTTATTATTGCATGTAGCTTATAATAGTTTTCAAAATTCTTCCGAAATATTACCTAAGAAAATGAAGAATTATTTTCAATGAATAGTTGCCAAATTATTAATCTCATTTTTTTATTAATATACTAATTATGATTATTTATTATTGCATGTAGCTTATCATAGTTTTCAAAATTCTTCCGAAATATTATCTAAGAAAATGATGAATTATTTTCAATGAATTTCTAGGATCTTTTTACTGTTATCAATTCATCATTTCATTCAACCACATCAACAGAAATATCATTGCATCTCGTGATTAATGTACGAACAGATTCGCTCTTAATGCTATAAGCTACGCGTATGTACAGGCTCCACGTAAATTTCATTTTAGTACATAGTTCAAAGTAGAACGCCATACTTCATCATGATAGAGTTCCAGCAATGAGCACTTTGACAGTCAACACAATAAATCGTAATTCCCGAGTAGCATGCACCGCAACTACGTCCTGTCACAAAAGCGCGTACTTCAGATCGATCAAAAGTATAATGAAAATACTGACTCTTCAATAAAGAGTCCTTTCGTGTAGTATTATTGTGTCGTTACGTTTAAACATCGCACTAATTTTTTACTATGTTTCGTATAGTTTTATTATAATATATAGGATATCCCAAAAATTTTATTTTTATATTTAAATATTTTTATTATTTTTTATTATTTTTATTATTTATTTATTATTTTATTATTTATTATTATTTTTATATTTAAAAATAAAATTTGTAAAATTTTATATTTACTTACAAATAAAATTTTATTTGTCCCAAAAATGTTTTATTTGAAAGGGATGATTCCTGGAGTCTCTTTAAGTGTACAACAATTTTTGGAGCACCGTATATGTCGAAAAGTACCAGAACGGGGTGTCCCGTGCGACTGACTAATTTCGCGAAGCGTGACAGGTTGTCAAAACCTAATCACTTTCGGCCGCATGTAGCATTGTGCAACGAGTTGCAAAAGAAAGTCAAAATCCATACTAGGGAAATTCCCGGACATTGCAATTCTGTCATCGATGTTCCCATTTTTCCAGGGCGTCGTAACGTTACAATAAAGGTCATACAATCGATATAGCATCTCTATATATCGTCGCACACTCTCGTTGCACATTTATTTTAAGAACTGGGAATTAATGACTGTGCTAGCATTGAAAGTCATCGCGGGAATGCCTCCCTCTTTCTCCTGCTATTATAATTATCGGCTAGCCGCCGTCGCCGCGGCAATTCCTCCTCCTTTTTTCTGCATTATGCCTGCCGACACGACGTTTGACGTATTGATTTGTTTATTCATGTACCAGCCACTGCATTTTTAAACGTGACGAGCCACTTTTGTTGCTCGAGCTATTTCCCGGCGCGTAAACAAACAGGTTTTCCTTCTGTTGCACTCACTTCTGTCTCGAAAATTGGTGTGCAATGAATTTTAAATAAATAAGTTGCTCTTCGTGGTTCCATTAAATACATTATTTCTCTTTTTATTTATCTTTATAAAATTCGACGGATTCTCAAAGATTTCCCCTGGTTTTGATTCGTATTTATTTATTGTTTATTTTGATGTAGTCACATTAACAGCTAGGTCATTAGTTCTTGTTCGTATCTTATTATTAAAGAATGACAATATTTTTGTTCTTAAATTGAAAAACTCCCTGGTTTTGTTTCGTTTCTTATTTATTTATTGTTTATTTTGATGTAGTCACATTAACAGCTAGGTCATTAGTTCTTGTTCGTTTCTTATTATTAAAGAATGACGATATCTTTGTTTCTAAACTAAAAAACTTGAGAAACAAGAAATTATACTAAAATTTTTGGTAGTCGAGTTCATTTGGGTTCTTAGGGCCTCAAAATTGATTGATTTAATTGACCCCAAGCATTTTCAACTTCTATGGTGTATTGATAAACTTCTTCCGATGAGAATATCGTGAATTGGAAGCACATGTATTGGCTTTTCTGTTTCCAGGAAATATGTTTGGTGGTATTCTTCGGCGTGGAGTACATGGTGCGATTATGGAGCGCAGGCTGCAGATCAAAGTACATGGGATGCTGCGGCAGGTTGCGATTCATACGGAAACCGATTTGTATCATAGGTGAGTGCGTTCTGGGGAACGTGCATTAGGTGCACATCGGGACCAGTTCAATCAGCCTATGCTTGAACTAATCCAATACGCGCATTGTGCAATTGTCCTATTCGAAAATTGGATCGGCGGCACAGTCACTTTGTGTTTCGAAAAGCGGCTCGATCGTTGATTGAAACTTGACCGATGAAATTCTTTGGAATAGCGACCATCGTTAACCTTAGTCGATGGGGACTCGATTCGAGACCACACGAGATTGTTACGAACAATGTCGTTGAGCTGATGATTGGGCCCTTTGAAAATGCAATGTGATCATTATAACAAAACCCTATCACAGTCGAGTTTTTAAGAAACTTTCATGCTGTGGAAAATATTTTTGAATTCAATATAAAATTACTTTTTATTCGGTGTAATAATTAAAATTGCTTTTCGACTGTTTAATATTTTAGAATCTTTCAAGTAGAACCTTTCGTTACATGGTAAATCTAATTTTATACACATTATCTGTTTATGCTAAAATAATTAAATAGCGCATATTAATACGCTTATTATTACGGTACAATAAACGGATGCAAATATTGGGAATTTTAGATCTTGATTACACGATAATTTTTTACATTCTAATTTCATAATAACTAAAACTCTAAGGACGTATTAATTCATTCTAAATCTATCCAATTTAATTTGTATTGAATTTATATAATATGTTTTTACTGTTTTAAATCACACCCAGACATTTTACCACGTTTTTATTAGCTCGCTTTCTTGTTTGTCTGTCTGTTTGTTCTGTGGCAAATTTTGCAATTGATTTTAAACTAACTTCCTAATGAGCTAGAGACTTGAAATTGCACACATGGCTCAGAACTGGATGACAATGCATTATTAAAAAAAAATTTTTTAAAAGTCTTACCGTTTCGGAGAAAATAACAATTAAATATTTACCTTTTCATCCCCGCGAACTACATCATCGCGTTCAGCGATCCCCACTTCGTTCGACAACCCCCTCTACTTTACTATGCGTGCGCACTCTGACTCGTCCCCACTTCACGGACCCATTTCGCCCCGACGCGCGAACCATCGGTAGTGTAGTACATCATCGCGCGACGATCGTGACCGGTAGTGCATCATCGCTTTGTTTACCAAGTGAAATTTACAGTAAGCTTAGTGAGTATATAAAGTATTAATAAAGAGTGATACAAGTATTAACACAAGACTAAAAAGCAGAAAATAATTATTTAAATAAAAATAAATTTTTAAAAATACCACGTTTTTAAAAACGGACTAAAAAGTATAAAATAATTTTTCCTAGTGCCATACAGATTCCTAACCTCGTACAGATAGTCCTGAAAATTTGTGATAATGAATTTTGAATAGCTGTGAAAATACTTGTGAGATTTAAAACGAAAAACGTGGGGCGCATGCGATAGATAGAGGCAACGTCAAATTATATTTAATGACTAGTTTTACGATTGTAAAACATTTTATACAATATTTACTTTGATAAAACTTAAGCTAAAACTGACTTAGGATGTGTTAGTGAATAGCTGTGAAAATATTTGTGAGATTTAAAACGAAAAACGTGGGGCGCGAAATGCATCAATTATCTATCGCACGCGCCCCACGTTTTTCGTTTTAAATCTCACAAATATTTTCACAGCTATTCAAAATTCACAATCACAAATTTTCAGGACTATCTGTACGAGGTTAGGAATCTGTATGACACTAGGAAAAATTATTTTATACTTTTTAGTCCGTTTTTAAAATTTTCATAAAATCCGCTGTCTAATAATAATGCATAAATAGAGAACAATGGAGCAAGCGAGCTCTTAATTAATGGAACAATCACAGAGAGACGTACCTTTATAATCACATTGCCGCTCCCAATCGGGGCGACTATAGTTAGGTAATACCGTAATCCATATCGCGGAACGAAAATTCCAACGGATCTTGCTTCATCATTAATTTCGTTCGGCGCGTTTCGTCGGGAACAACGAACAAAATTATACGTCCGAAATATTCCTGTTGATCCCCGTGATTCATCGGGCTCTGATCAACCCGATATTGATTGCGTTTCTCGCAGTGATCGTGAAATTGATTCGCGCGAAAGCCTGCTGCGGCGTAAGTGTATATCGCGTTCCATCGGAAGCGACGGCGGTCGTTCGCGCAACGTGATTCGCGATTAAACGAACTTTACCTAGCGAGTAAATTGTAACACGTTGCCGGACATTAATCGAATCGGGCATCGCGTGCTTATCGGCAGGGTCAATTACGCGCGCTCGATTGCCATCGAATATTCAACTTCGCGGAACAATAACGCAGAGAAATGTCATCGGACACAGATGCACACTCTGGCCCCATGGTTCCTGTGAAATAGCTGGAATTAATTAACATTCTCGTATCATGAAATAGGGTACATTTAGGTTTTCTCGTAAGCTAGATTCAATTAGACTGGAAAGGGCACAGATTTAACTTCATTCGTTCAATAAATAATAGTCAAGTTCTCTTGACGAAGTAAAAGGTTTCAATCAATTTCTAGAATTTATTTATTAATTAATTCTTCTTGTTAGAATTTTTTGCTAATTATTTATAGTTGAAAATAATTAATTCATTTATTGGGAATTTTTTTTAACTGTCTTCCCCTTAAAAAAGTTCCCAATAAATGAATTAATTATTTTCAACTATAAATAATTAACAAAAAATTCTGAAAAAAATCTGAAATATCGAGTGTATCTATATCTTTTGTTTGCCCCAATATCACCCCTATCGGTGGGGTATACACATTTGAAATTTTACACAATGTTTTTTTAGACATAAAAACATTTAGAAATTTTCTCAGGTTTTGTCCATATAAGCTAAACAATCCAATGTCATTCTCTGATCATGATTACTCTACAATATTAACGACAATAAACTTAGAAACATTATCTGCTCGAAAAATAGTATCCGATCAGAGCTTTATTTTTCATTTAATTAATAATCATATTTTTTACGTATTGGAACGCGAATTGAGAAGAGCGGGTTTTCAAACACTTAAAGCAAAATGGTCTTATAGATTAATTAATCCAATGAATCGCATTATTGAAAACTCGTACACTATTTATAATCGTGTTGATCTTTCCATTGATTCTTTATTAAATTTTAAAATGTAACTGCCCTCTTTTTTCGTCATTATACACACTTATGTAAAAGGGCTTCAGTCCGTCTATAATAAATAATAATAATAATTTACTCGAATAAGAAAGGCGTCACCCATATTTGGGTGACGGGGCGACCAACGTGTTAATTTAAATTTCTTACTCGTACTTTCATTCGTATATAAAATTAATTTTTTCTTAAATCATTAGCTACTGTGTATTATTTAACACGTCGTTTCATTGTTGCTAGATTTAATAGTCGTGGTCGCATCCATGGTTGTCTTGTCCGTGGGGAGCAATGGACAAGTGTTCGCCACCTCCGCCATCAGAGGCATCCGATTTTTGCAAATATTGCGGATGCTTCACGTCGACCGACAAGGCGGCACGTGGCGTCTTCTCGGCTCTGTTGTTTTCATCCACCGTCAGGTACGTTGTTAAACAATCCATCAGCATTCCATTCTTTCCACAAAATTTTATTCCACAATATTAGATAGTGATATAAAATCAACTACGAAATTACAAGTTTTTGATTAATCAGTCTAAAGATCATGTCCTAAATATTTAAAATTTTTTTAAATATTTATTTGTAAGAGGAAGATACGATTTTATAAATTTTATGAGTCCACTTACAAATACGTTATTTCTTATAGAATTAATGATAGCTATTGTCCAAGATTATTCAATGTGGTTCTGTATTCGTTTGCAAGGCCTTGGAGAATTATGTTTATATATTATTTTATATTAGCTACCCAAACTAATTATTACACAACGAAGAATATATATTGCAAAACGAAGACTATAAACGTCTCGATGAAAACTTTCAGGAGCTGATCACAACATTGTACATCGGGTTCCTAGGTCTTATTTTCAGCAGTTACTTCGTGTATCTTGCCGAAAAAGATGCTGTTGGGCCCGATGGAAAAACAGACTTTTCCAGTTACGCGGATGCACTGTGGTGGGGGGTGGTAAATATAATTACTTCAACATGTGTGTATATATGTTTACAGGCACTTCCTATTCCCTTCCCAGGTCTGTCCAACTCGTGGCCCGTGAGCCACACGTGGCCCGTTCACCTACTTTTTTATTCCGTTAAAGTGGGGGATGACGTTCCTCCACTATTTGATCCGGTCGACAGTCGTACCACCAGAAATGTCCCTAGTAGCACAAAAATATTGGATAAATATTTTTTTCAATATTGGAAAACATTTTTTATATGAGAAAAATATTGGATCTGAATATTGTATACATGTACAAGAAATGTAAATTGAAGTTTTAAAAAATATAAGCTAAATATTCAGAGAATAAAAACTAGATATTTAAAAAATATAAAATAAATGTGAATCCAATATTTGAAAAATATAAATTCAACATTTAAATAACATTCAATAAAATTTTCAAATGTAGGAAAAAGTTAGAAATATAATTATAAAAGAAATATATTATAACAAAAATTAGAAACTATGAATATCTATTACTTTCTGTGCACTGCTTGAGGGAATATTCAATTTTATCTTCCAAAGGACCTTATCACAATAAGAAATATTTATATTATATTATATAATTTTATATAATTTCTGATATTACATAAAGATTTATTTTATAATAAGAAAAAAATATTTTTTTATAATATGAAATAAATATTATCTGTACATTAGGAAAAAATATTCTATTTCTAATGTTAAATAAACATTCATTTTATATTTAGATAAAAGTATATTTTTCGTAATATGAAATAATATTTGTGCTACTAGGGGTATGGCATTTAATAGTGGGGGAACGGTTTGATCGGTCGTGGTGACGGTGTGGCTCACGACGAAAAAAAAGTTTGACAGGCCTGCCTTGTACTACCACAGTGAACAATGAACATTTTGCACAATTCCTTCGAATGCGCACTTTGCACTGCAATTTCGAACACTTACCACTGTACTATTCCTCCTTATAAAAAAATTCAATCTATCTCATCACATGCATTTTTATAAATCAGTGTTTATTGGGTGCCTATACAGATTTTAATATTCGATAAGTTAGCTTATAGTTCAAATCAAGATAAAGTAAAAGTAACGTGTATGGTCAAAATTAATTTTGTTGTTACAAAAGAATCTTTTATCTATCTACTCGATGCAGTATCGCTTCATTTAGATTTTTATAAATTTCACATATAAATCTGGATTGATGAAATTTTAAATTTACATGCATCTTTATAAATCAGTGTTTATTAGGTGCATATACAGATTTTAATATTCGATAAGTTAGTTTATAGTTCAAATCAAGATAAAGTAAAAGTAACGTGTATGGTCAAAATTAATTTTGTTGTTACAAAAGAATCTTTTATCTATCTACTCGATGCAGTATCGCTTCATTTAGATTTGTATAAATTTCGCATATGAATCTGGATTGATGAAATTTTAAATTTACATGCATCTTTATAAATCAGTGTTTATTAGGTGCATATACAGATTTTAGTATTCGATAAGTTAGCTTATAGTTCAAATCAAGATAAAGTAAAAGTAACGTGTATGGTCAAAATTAATTTTGTTGTTACAAAAGAATCTTTTATCTATCTACTCGATGCAGTATCGCTTCATTTAGATTTTTATAAATTTCACATATAAATCTGGATTGATGAAATTTTAAATTTACATGCACCTTCTTTATAAATCAGTATTTATTAGGTGCCTATACAGATTTTAATATTCGATAAGTTAGCTTATAGTTAAATCAAGATTTAGTAAAAGTAACGTGTATGGCCAAAATTAATTTTGTTGTTACAAAAGAATCTTTTATCTATCTACTCGATGCAGTATCGCTTCATTTAGATTTTTATAAATTTCCCATATAAATCTGGATTGATAAAATTTTAAATTTACATGCATCTTTATAAATCAATGTTTATTAGGTGTATATACAGATTTTAGTCTTCGATAAGTTAGCTTATAGTTAAATCAAGATGAAGTAAAAGTAACGTGTATGGTCAAAATTAATTTTGTTGTTACAAAAGAATCTTTTATCTATTTACTCGATGCAGTATCGCTTCATTTAGATTTGTATAAATTTCGCATATAAATCTGGATTGATGAAATTTTAAATTTACATGCATCTTTATAAATCAGTATTTATTAGGTGCCTATATACAGATTTTAATATTCGATAAGTTAGCTTATAGTTAAATCAAGATAAAGTAAAAGTAACGTGTATGGCCAAAATTAATTTTGTTGTTCGAAAGAATCTTTTATCTATCTACTCGATGCAGTATCGCTTCATTTAGATTTTTATAAATTTCCCATATAAATCTGGATTCTAGTTACTACTTCATATAACACAGCTTATGGGAAAGCAAAATCAGCATTACTAATGAATCACGTGAGAAGACATTGTAATTCTATTCTGTAGACAGCATAAAATTTTCACTCGGGTCAATAAAACTGACGCCGACGTCTTTATTGAACAAGATTGGCCACTCGCGGGCACTCCTAATATTTTCTAAAGAAAAGATCGAGATGAAACGTTCTGCTGGCACGAAAGAACTCTGTTTGCATGGAATGCAAAGGCAGGAATTCATTTTCCATCGTGTAATAAGCGTCCGGCTCGTTCGGTTTCTATTAACGCGAATAATTAATTTAGCCCCAGCGATTTCGCTCATTACCTCGAAATGGGTTTCATTCAGCGACGTGTACGGCTTAATTGTGTGCCGGTCGCTAATATTTATTAAGCGGTGGTGCTAATCATTCGGAAAATACGCCTCTATTTGGAGTCCCTCGAATGGTCAGTGGGGGATCAATTAAGCCGAGGTCAAATAAACGAGGATTTAAGTGTTGATTAATGAATATCCTCTCGCCATGCGGATTGCCGTTGGTTTAATCTTCGTCGACACTTTTGCTTCCTTGCCGAGAACATTTCTGAACAGATGCGTATGGTGGTAAGACCACCTTAACCATTTAAAATATTTTTTTGATCGTTAACGAATGAAACATTCAATGAAAATTCTGGTCTTAAAATTTAATTTCAAGAAAAGCAGGTTTGGCAGAATTTTATTTCTTGCAGAATATTTTACAGAATTTTCAACTTTGCGTGTTTTCTAACGACTTCGTATGCCATGAAAACAAAAATAAATGTGAACAGTGCGTGGAATCATATTAATATAAAGAGTGTATTTAAAGTAAAACCTCATTAATATAAAAACCGTGTTTAAAGGAAACCCTTATTAATATAGAAACTGTATTTAAAGTAAAACGTAATTAACACTAAATAATAATTCGAATAATTCATTTCATATTTCGTTTGGTTAAAGCAGAAAATAATTTTTTTCTCTTAGTGTTTGAAATACTTCTTTAACCTAACTTTCCTCCACCTCTCTATATACACCCTACACTTTGTCATTGCCTGCTTTCGATATCTGTCCACCGACAGTTTCCTGTCAGGGGACAGATATCTGCACACCGCCGTGCGTTCATGTCAATGTAAACCATGTGAAAAGAAAGGAAGTTTCAATTTCAAAAATAAATTTGTAAAAATATTTACAATATATTAATTTGATTGCATTGATCCTTGCAGTAGCAATGCAATTGTGGTGATTTAATTTGTGCGAGATGTAAACATTTTTGCAAAGCAAATTTCTCAAAATTAAAAGACAAAACCATGTGTTGATGAGATGTCATTTTAAAATGTAATATTTATACCTGAACATCTGATTCGTAGATTACTGTTACCACCATCGGCTACGGTGACACTGTCCCACAAACCTGGATGGGGAAGATCGTAGCCTCGTGTTTCAGCGTGTTCGCCATATCTTTTTTCGCACTTCCAGCCGTGAGTATGACCTCTTTCTAAAACTTGTTACATCTTCAATAGTAAAGAATTATTTCGAGAAACAAAACGTAGATAATTTAAAGAATTTCAAAATTGCTTCTTAGGTACACATTTATTAAATATCGAAGAAGTAAAAAATTTCACAAAAGAACAAAACATGTGGAAAGTTCTGTGTGTAAATAACAAAACGTATATAATTTTAAAAATTTAAAAATTGTCTCTTGAGTACATATTTATTAGATATCGAAGAAGTAAAAAATTTCAAACGAACAAAACATGTGGAAAGTTCTGTGTGTGAATAACAAAACGTAGATAATTTTTAAAATTTCGAAATTTGCCTCTTGAGTACATATTTATTAGATATCGAAGAAGTAAAAAATTTCAAAAGAACAAAACGTGTTGAAAGTTCTGCGTGTAAATAACAAAACGTATATAATTTTAAAAATTTCGAAATTGCCTCTTGAGTACATATTTGTTAGGTATCGAAGAAGTAAAAAATTTCAAAAGAACAAAACGTGTTGAAAGTTCTGCGTGTAAATAACAAAACGTATATAATTTTAAAATTTTCCAAATTGCCTCTTGAGTACATATTTGTTAGATATCGAAGAAGTAAAAAATTTCAAAAGAACAAAACGTGTGGAAAGTTATGCGTGTAAATAACAAACCTAGATAATTTTAAAAAGTTCGAAATTGTCTCTCAAACACACATTTATTAGATATCGCAGAAGTAAAAAATTGGAAAAGAACAAAACGTGTTGAAAGTTCTGCGTGTAAATAACAAAACGTAGATAATTTTAAAAATTTAAAAATTGTCTCTTAGGTACACATTTATTAAATATCGAAGAATTAAAAAATTGCAAAAGAACAAAACATGTTGAAAGTTCTGCGCGTAAATAACAAAACGTATATAATTTTAAAAATTTTAAAATTGTCTCTTGAGTACATGTTTATTAAATATCGAAGAAGTAAAAAATTGGAAAAGAACAAAACGTGTTGAAAGTTCTGTGTGTGAATAACAAAACGTAGATAATTTTAAAAATTTCGAAATTGCCTCTTGAGTACATATTTGTTAGATATCGAAGAAGTAAAAAATTTCAAAAGAACAAAACGTGTGGAAAGTTATGCGTGTAAATAACAAACCTAGATAATTTTAAAAAGTTCGAAATTATCTCTCAAGCACACATTTATTAGATATCGCAGAAGTAAAAAATTGGAAAAGAACAAAACGTGTTGAAAGTTCTGCGCGTAAATAAAAAAACGTAGATAATTTTAAAAATTTAAAAATTGTCTCTTGAGTACATATTTATTAAATATCGAAGAAGTAAAAAATTGGAAAAGAACAAAACGTGTTAAAAGTTCTGTGTGTAAATAACAAAACATAGATAATTTTAAAAATTTAAAAATTGTCTCTTAGGTACACATTTATTAAATATCGAAGAAGTAAAAAATTGGAAAAGAACAAACCGTGTTGAAAGTTCTGCGTGTAAATAACAAAACGTATATAATTTTAAAAATTTTTAAATTGTCTCTCGAGCACACATGTATTAGATGTCGAAGAAGTAAAAAATGGGAAAAGTTGTGAACTTTTGTTCCCCTCAGTGGTGGGGATAAAATTTGGACAGTTACGGTAGAGGACGTCGCAACAGTTACGGAGATAATACTGTGGAAGACACGGCTTTTGATTTCAGGGGATTCTGGGCTCCGGTTTCGCGCTGAAAGTTCAGCAGAAGCAACGCCAGAAGCACTTCAACCGACAGATACCGGCTGCCGCGATGTTGATACAATGTCTGTGGAGATGTTACGCGGCCGACAAAGCCATCAACAGCGTAGCCACCTGGAAGATCTATATAAAGGATCCAGCGCCGGCCGGCCAACCATCCACCCCTCTTGGAAAGGTAAGCGTTTACGATTGTTTGTCGAAGTTCAGTGGCAGTAGCTACTAGCCGTTGATTGTTGATGTTTCTAGTTGCTTATGATGTTAGTCGGCCGTCTGAACCGACGCTGACCAATGCGATTTACGTTCTTGCCGTTAGCATTTGGAATCGCTTCAGCGATTCGGCAATATTTTGTTTCTTTTCATTTTGTTTATTACGAGCTGTTCAGAACAACGTGGTCCGGGATTCGCGTAAACTTCATCATCTTGAACATTTTGTTTTTTTTTCTAAGCGAAATAGTTTGTCAAGGTTATACTTCTCAGGATTTCAAGGTCATAGACGATAACGTTGATTTGCTCCTGGCCTCAAATACTATGATGATCAAAATATGAGTTTCTATTTTAAATAATGTTAATGATCTTGAATCTTGAAAAATGTGAAAATATCTAATCAGCACATATTTTTCTCGGGCATTCGTTGTAAAAATTACGTTACTCACATTCTGCATTGCAAATAGAATTAAATGTTGCTAATATAATAATAATAGAATAAAATGAACTGACACATTATGATTATTTAGTCTGACCGAAGCATTGTTGTAATAGAGAATTTATTATAATTTATTGTGATATTAATAAGGAAAATCAACTGAGAGACAGCAATCTTTAATTGACGTTCGAGCAAAATATTCTTCGACGTAAAAGAGCTTTGTGTTTACAATGAATAAATTAATTAACACACCGTGGTCGTTAATATATTCATTAACAATTTCGGATACATTAATTATAAATTTCAATGGCGCATGTCGTGCCGCAATGAAATTTTTATTCGCAGTAAAGTAACATTTGAACTCGACCTGACGATGGGAAAGGTGTCGAGCACGATGATGGCCATTGTGTTCTGAACAGCTCCTCGTTAGGTATTAAAGATTCATCCAATTGTTCAATTCCCGCGGATAGCAGCAGACTCGTTTGATCTCGGTAAATCAAGATCACTCTTTCGAGATATCGAATTCACGGAGACCATAGAAGCGAGGGTTGACGATGTATTATTTTATTTATTTATTATTTAGGCATTATTTAATTTATTTGCCGTTTTTATCAGTTTCTACTAACCTAATTTTTATATTGCATTCTTTTAAACAATTTTTTTAGACAATTAGCAGCCCTTGAAATTGTCATTTTTAAATCTCAAAAAAATTTGTAGAACATTTGTATTTTATCCTGGTTTTAAAAAGAATAGTATACGAAAATGTGTGAATTATTATAATTGGAAAAAATTTTAATGCATTATACGCAACGTATAGAGTATTCTTTACCGAGATTACGCGACTCAACGCGTGTATGTGTGTACATATAGGGTGTTTTTGAAATAGTGTAAAAAATATTTCAAACGCCAATGAAAGTTCAAAGTTATAACAAAAATGGGCTGGCATATTGCAAAACAAAGCTTTTAATAATTTTATTAGTAAACCGTTTGTGAAGTAAATAGAATAATATTCGCGATTTATTTAATAATAATTATTAGTCAATTACAATAATTTCATACCACATAAACCATTTATTAATTCTGACAAAAGTTTTATTTGATCAGTATTAACTGACATTAAACAGTCTGTGCAAAATTAAGAACTGATTAAAAATTCAATATTCAGTGTTCTTTCTCATGAAAGTAATTTTTAAATTCAATTTGATCCCTCAAGCTTTATTTTATTCTCTCAATTCGTTCATAAAGAATTAAACTGTCGAGTAATTCCGAAGTAAGAATCGTCAACTTTCGATACTATTTTATCAATTGACACACTGACGCATTTCGTAAAATGCAGTTATTCGAGACAGCCATCCGCCCAATTTCAGGAAGCAGATATGCTCGCGTCCACCATTTTTCACGACAAAAGTTCCTCGACTGTCGCGGATGTATCGCACTTTAGTGCATACACATTGAAATGTCACATTGTTAAAATAATTCTCTCGAGCCACTTCATTCTTTTCAATTTCTCATTGTATATTCTTTAGTATTGGCTAAACCATTTCTTAATTCCAGAATTTAATATTGCACTAACACTTTTCTTATTTGAAGACACATGTAATTTGTAAAAAATACCTTTTTTAAAAAAACGGTTGTTTAATATATCAAATTGTACTATTAATTATAATTGACTAATTACTGTCCTGCAGTACACGTCCCTCTGATTTTCAAATACATACGAAATTGTATTTTATTGTGTCGAAAGCTTCAGCCACGTTATTATTCAATTTCATATTATTGTCAATTTAGTTAATTGAAAATTGTTATAAATGCAATTAATTCCGTAGCTATTATGTGGCCAGATATAATCAATAATACGTGAAATGTCACCGGAACCAATTAAACAGATAGAAAAAAGAATTCATCGTCTCCTGACATTGTTTCAAAGACACCCTACACGTTATTTGCTAAAAAAAATCTGACACCAATTAATCATCCTAATTGGAGCAATGATTTGCGGATTAAATTGAGCAAATAACAAACGGGTGGGAAGCAAGTGGAAAGAAGGGTGGGTTAGTGAAAAATGAAATAATTATTATAAATCTTTGTGAATTTCGATGAACTAGATTAAATTAGGGTAATCGAAGTCCGCGATATGTGATATGGACCGTGAGATTTCGATTATCCTGCAAAGCAATTAATTTGGCAGTGGATGGATGCGAACAAAGAATGCGAATTTTGCTCTGTGTTTTCAATGTGCCGTTAAATATCGAACTATAAATGATAATTAACTGTTGTTCATGGATTATTCGTGTGTGATGCAATTCGAGTTACGCTTGGAAGCTTCTGTGTACAGCCAGTTGCAAATTTGCATATGTACAGTCCTGGAATTCCCTAATTAAAAGAGAGTCAAAGTATTGCAACATTTAGGAATTTTCATTAACTTTTCAGAAAAAATATACAAATTCTGGAAAAGTGCAAATCTTGAAGATATTAATGAGTAATGAAATGAATAATGAATAGTGAAAATTTGCTGTACAATCAAGAAGAATATATTAATTACTGTAACATCTTTTTTTAATGTTTAGAAAATTAAACAATTAAAATTTGCGAATCTCCATGAAAAAATAAGTCGAAATGAAAGGACAATGTTTTTTCTTTAAGGCTTCGTTTTCGAGAAAATCGACTTTAAAGATCCACCAATTTAGCGAGCCACAGTAGAAGCAGCAAGTAGAATAGGTCGGCCATGGTCAGACGCGACCGACGATTCGTATCTAATAGTGCGCGGATTCTCTGAATTTTCAAACTCGATTTTCTCGAGGCATCAAACGAAAAACATTATTTTTATCGACTTATTTTTTCAAGTACATTCAGCTTCTTCCAGCTTGTACCATCAATTAGATGACAGTGCTAGTTGCAAGCTATTTTCTCAGAGACTACAACAGCTGTTGACATAATTTGCTTTTTCATGTAAAATCGAGGGAGCTGATTAGATGTGTAGAAAAGCTAGTTTATTTATTGTAACTAGTTACAGAATTATGACGATGGAAAAATTTGGAATAGGCATTGCAAAAGATAATATAGCTTTCAATTGAAAGAATGGTCTTATATAATTTTAATATGAATTGTCATTTATTCAGAGTTTGTACAATTTCTAGTAACAAATAACTTGATATAAAAAAATGTTGCCTATGTTTGAACATTTCAAAGACGAAATCTGTAGAATGTACAAACTTTTGTGGCTAACTGTATATCGTTCATCCTGTTGTCCTTAGTTTTGCGACACGATCGAAATGTTGCTTCTTTTTGTCCCCCTGTTTTGTTGTGAAACCGGTTTCCAGAATTATGAACGTGTTTCGAGTTTTTCAGCTTGCGTAGTTAAGTTCTTTAACGAAAGTATTAATTGTAATATTTGTTCAGTTGCTTTTGTTTCAGGTTATGCATAATTAGTGGTCCTCTTTTCATATTATTTGTTTGATTATTTTGTTATTAAAAATGAAATTATATTTTTTTTCGAGCTCCAAAAAAGCAGAAATATTTCAGATAATAATTTCTGATAATTATTTTACAACCTGTACAATTTAAAAAATTGACCAATTCACAAGGCAGTGATGGTTTCGTGGATTCATAATGCAACTTTGTTTATGTTAACAAATTGATTAAAAAGTTTTTTTAAAAATTTCCCTTTAGTTATTCATAATCATTTTGATTATTAGCCATTACCGGCCTTTTTCAATTTCAAATATTACTTTGATATTATAACTGTAATACCTGGAGCTTCTGGTATTTATTTATCAGAAATGAGTTTATGAATTACAATGCACCTTCGTCTTGAGAATGCTCTGATTTAACAGTTCAGTGTATGCATCTTTACATTGAGTGTTACATTGATTTTTATAGTGGCCGCTCGATAAGTGCCGAAGCTTGGGGCTCCAGGGATAAGCGTACAGTTTTTTAAGAATTCAGAAAATTCTTTATTCAGATAAATATTTCCAATAACAAATGAAAGATAGCATTCGTCAGTCTCTCTTTTGAAGTGTAACTTTTTTATTAATAACTTTCGAATAAATCGTAGCTTTTGAACAATCATATTTTAAAATGGAAAACTATTTTCTTCATAAAATAAAAAAATTATGAACGAAAGGGAAAAATTAAATAATTTATTATTCATGTCGATTGAAAAATAAAAATTGTCTTTCGCTCAATGAGAATGAACATTTTGTTTATCTAGAATACTTATCAACATCTGGCAGCGTCTGCCAGCATTCATACATATTTAACGGGCTTGTACTTATCGAGCAACCATTACATTTGCGTAATCTCGGCTTAACTAGCATTTGATGAAGAACGCGCCATTTGAATAATATTGCATCGGTTCTCTAATTATAAACGATTCTAATTTCCTCATTTACGATTTACAATTTAGTTCTTACGCTTCTTAGTATTTTTCTAGACTCGCAAAAGTGCTGTTTATGGAAGAATTAGAAAGTGTAGGTTCCCAAATTTAAAAAAAAATAATATACTTATTTGTCGCTAACGATTTTGAATCGAACTTTAATTTTGAACGTTGTTTTTAAAAAATGCACAATACCTTTTCCGTAAATTTTTAAAAATATTGGAAAACGCTAATTTTTTCGTTATTCGCTATACATAGAAATGCCTGGAGAATAAAATGGAAACTGCAAATTAAAATAAGATATTAAAACAATTTCACAGATAATGATCAGAGTCCACATTTCGATGAAATTTGTCGGCACACTGATCACTAGTCTGAGGACGATGCACTTTATAACTGCATCTCTCGCATCTGCTGCCAAAAAAAACAATAAAAAAGAAAGATCACGCGCTTATCGCCAATTTTTTTTCATATTTCTTCACGAGCGACGTTTTTTCTAAGAGACTCCGTCTTGATTCTTTTTTTTTTATTCTCTGACTTACATGTGTAAATACAATCAGTGTTCCTTGTGTTGGACGATTATAAAATGTACCTAATATATTTCAGTTGATTTGTGTAAAGAAGATGGTATGTAAAGGCTTAGATTTATTTCAATTTTTACTCTTTTGCATGTTTATTTTTTTCGAATTACCACGACTTTTTTTTCCACACATCTGCGAACCGTCTCGCGACCAACGCCCACACACGATCAATCTCCGCGATTCTTACGGAATTTTCATAGTCTACGTTTCGAAAGGCTTTACGTCAAATTGCGCAGAATTTGCTAGCTGAACACCGATCTGTCCGAAGTGTCGCCAGATCAGGAGAAGGGGCACGAATTGAGGGGGAAAATTGATTCCCACTCTGCTGGCACTGAACGCGTCACGTGACCGGGTGAAAGGGTGGGGGAAAGCGGTCGTGGAAGGGGCAGGTAGAGTGGGGACACAAGTGATCTGGCGACACTGGATCTGTCCCGATCTATCCCATTATAAACAAAAGTTATAACAAAATATCGACGATTATTGTCTGTTTATTTTGATTTTTTTTTATTTTACATTTATCTTAGCATCATGTATTTTTGTAAGAATTAATTTAACAGCATTCTAACTTAACAATTTATGTTAACCTAACATTTTGACAATTCATATTTTGCAAACAATTGAATCTACAGTTCTTTAAAACTGCTTTCCAAGACACTTAACAAATCCTGCAAGGTCGAACGAAGGTCGGAGACTCGAAATCGCAAATTCTGTGAAATTTGTTCAGCTAAAAATTTTTTACTGAACCAAATGGATTCTCGGAGACGGACAGCAACATTCCGTGTTGACAGACAACGCGCTGAACACTTAGCATCGGACTGAATAACAATTCCCGTTAATTCGCTCGTGGCCAATGATTTTTCGAATGATTTTTTCATGATTTTCCGAATTCAACTCGCGCGAATCACACGTTCGTCGAGAAATCAAACTGCTTGCGACTCACACGTTCGTATTTATTAATGTTTAGTGCACCATTCAGCTTCGTGTCGTTGTTCTTGACTCGATGGGATTAGAAGTATTTGTTATGCGATGTAACGTCACCTTTTTAACGTTTACTCGTCGTGCATGCGCTTTGGTTATGTGTCGTGTCTGTGTACGTACATGAGCTTGGACGAACGAGGTGTTAACAAAATCGAAAATCTCGATTGAGAAATTTCATTTTTATCCATATCAAATTTCAGTCTTCTGTTGGCAGTAGAACAATAGTAGCATGAACATTGCTATAACTATCATGTTTAATCATAGATGAAAAATCTGAAAGGAGAGCAAATTCTGGAGAATTTTATCAGCCACTTTGTTCGAAGATCCTGGTCGTAAAAATGTTTAATTATTAATTGGCGATTTCTTAACAATTTGCTGTGTAATATATATTCTATATTAGGGTTAATGTATGTTACAGATTGAACAAAATTCCGGGATTTTTTAGTACGCGTTTTGAATTTATGCGAGCAGAATTTCCAGGCAAAGAATCGGGAAAAATCAGGAAAAATGCCAAGCATGCGTTCCCGCATCTGCAACATGCAAAATTTTGTCGGAATTTCTGCATGCTGTTATATGATATAGGGCAAACATAGATAATCCAGATTTTGACGTCGCTACCGTCCAAGATGGAGGATTAAAACTTCATTGAAAATGTTTTCCAATTCAGTATAACAATTTCTTGTTTAGCCAGTTTGTTTTTTGCTGTGTGGAAAGTATGTTATGTACATTTATTTTGGAGAGCTTTGCTCGATTTCATTAACACCTTGAATATAAGTCGATTTACAGCAATGGCAGGCATGGTTCTGATCGATACATCGAAGCAAATGTTTTTAAAAAAACATTCTGCGACAACGAAACTCGGTTTTGCGTTGTCAAGTTGAGGAATTCGGCAATTAATAATTTCCTTACTGTGGGTATGTTTTTTCAAATATACATATAAATGAATACGAGTGGTAAATACGTGATTTTCTCGTGTACATTTCCAGAAGCAAAACGAGCATCCCTATACGAAACAATTTGCATAATTTATACGTTAATGCATTTCATGGAAGTTTGAGAAATTCTCGCAAAATTCAAATATAATATTATGCCATAAATGGTACACTTTATAGTGCATTGATCATGAGCTTTCAGAATAGGAATAAGATAATTATTAGACATTTTTTTTCAAAAACTTTCGTAAAAATATATAGCCATTTTTATTATTGTATTTACAACTTCTTTTAATTTAGCTTTGGAGCAACATTATTCTGATGAAATAATCATTCGAACTCCAATTTTACACGAATATACGGTCTTGTAAAAATGTTGAAACAAAAAAAGTGAACCTCTATATATTTTCGCCGAAAGCAATTTAATTTATGCGAAGCATTGAAACGTGTGCCCAACTGCTTAAAAAAAATGCTGGAAGAATTCCTTTAGTAAAAGTTTGGCCTTACAACATCTCATTTACAATTCCCCGGGCGCATAAAATCTCCTGGTCAGAAGAAAAGCCTTTAAAACGAATTTCTTCCGTGAAACCGAGCCAGTTTTGCTGCCGGAAACACAAGCGAGAGGGTCCTTATTTTCTATTCTTTCATCGTTGCGGCTTTCAACCGAGAAAATCATTTCTGAAGCACGGGGCGGACTTTGGAAACCCGGGCCGAACTGTAGCAGCCGCAGGCCAAGATGCGCGCGGCTGAACCATCCCTTCCACGGTGGTGGATCTTGGTGTACGCGTATGTGTCGCTGTTTTATTTTCGCATCAGCCTGTGAGCAAGCAAGCGAACGTTTGCACAGACGCAGTGCAGTGGGAGAAGTAAGAACTTGCGCTCGTTGGCTGTCGCCGGCTGTTCTTCGATTGTCTTTCTTGTTCCTCAATGATGTCGCACCACTCGTTCTCAGCTTTGAGAATTTTCCGAGGAGAATCGCTTTGTAGAATGTCGGGAAAGTAGAGCTGATTTTTTACAAGATCAACATTTGTGAAGAATATCTCGTCCTAGATTTTTAGATCGTAAAATGTTGTGGAGGAACCATGTATAGAAAATGCACCATTTTTGTATCATAAATGTTTGTATGATTTTTCAGGTTGTAATAGGTCACTGACCATGGTAACCCATAGTTTATTCAAACCTACACTGGGTCACTGACCAGACTGGGTCACTGACCAAACTGGGTCACTGACCAGACTGGGTCACTGACCAAACTGGGTCACTGACCAAACTGGGTCACTGACCAAACTGAGTCACTGACCAAACTGAGTCACTGACCAAACTGAGTCACTGACCAAACTGGATCACTGACCAAACTGGGTCACTGACCAAACTGGGTCACTGACCAGACTGGATCATTTGTAAATGCCACATTTATGATCATTGGAAAGAGATCAAGATGGGATAGCATGATCAATGATCTGACGATTGAAATTCTTTGTGGGTTCCGCAAAACGTTGACCATTCGTTCTGATAAACAGTGCCTTTCCTCTACATTGAATCCCCTTTAGGACTTTCAAGACAAATAAAACAAGTTAAATATATGTTAGCAATATTCTACAAAAACATTATCACTTGAAAGCATTTCGGATTTTCTAGAAAAAGAGTTGCAACTCACATTTTCCAATTCACCCATAAAAACGTATTTTAAATTAAAATGTCATTTACCGTACAATATACAATTATTTCCGTTAGCTTCGAGCTGAGCTTCCCTGATTGGAAGCTAGTTTTATTATCTCCAGCTGAAAATGGCTAGATCTCCATCGAACTCGAACGTCCCAGTAAATACACGAGGAATCATAATTCCGCGCGCGCACACGCACACAGAAACCTTTTTTCAGGCATCGTGATATATAATCTCTCGAAATTCAATCGCCTTTCAATTCAACCGAATATCCAGAGCTTCCGATCGCTTCTCCGGCGCAGGAGTCGCCTGGAAAAACCTCTTGACGTCGCGCCGCCGTTTCGTTACGGGGAATTCTCTGAATTTATGATCCATACTCGTTTCGCGTTTTCGTCTAATATCTTCCTTTAAGCGCTTAATGCGGTAATCCCGGGGTATGACGTTAATGCGAAGTTTATGTTAGCAGGCCCGGGGTAGCAGGTTTGAAAACTGATGCTGTGACCCAGTTTCGTGGTTCGTTCGTTCGCGCAACTCGTTTCGGTTTCGACGTAGACAGACAGTACCTGCGTGCACACGAATAAAAAAAACGCGAACGCGTCACGGGCCTTTGTTTCGCTGTCGTTTACAACAAATAGATCTCCACTTTTTTTCTATTCGAAACAGCGCAGCGTTCGGAGTTACGCGAAATATTCTGCGAAATTACGGAACTTTCAATGTCTTCTTTCCAATTAATCCTTTGCTCTGTACACGGAGTGAATTGGTTGAATATCTGCCTCATTTATTGTAGTATAGAAGCAATTTTTCACGCAATGTTGTACTGTTTCTAATGGCACAAGTAATGATGAAAAGAATATTTGGTAAAGGATTCCTAATAGGAGATTGTGAGAAGCAGGAATAAAATCATGATTGATTTCATCCTTTAATGAATTTGTTACACTAAAAACAACGTTACGATATTCTAATCCTTTACTGGTACATATTTCACCAAACCAATTTCTTCATGAATACATAAACATCCGCAGTCTAGTTATCAGAGTAGATCGGATTTGATGCATTTATGGCAAGAATAAATAGCTGACGTAGAAAATATTGCAAGAGGAAACACATTACAATTTAACTCCCATTCCTTGCGTGAAGATCCGAAGTCCAGTCCTGACACTGTTTCTAAATAAGAGGCTAGCTGTTTGTTCATTGTAATTGTTCGTTTGTAGCTTTATTCGAATGTTTGGTAATGCTGCAAACCTACACTGAGTCACTGACCGTACTTTCTGTAAACTTACACTAGGTCAGTGACCGCACTTTCTGTAAATTTACACTGGGTCACTGACCGCACTTTCCGTAAACTTATACTAGGTGGTCACTGACCGTACTTTCCGTAAACTTATACTAGGTGGTCACTGACCGTACTTTCTGTAAATTTACACTAGTTCAGTGACCGTACTTTCTATAAACTTATACTAGGTGGTCACTGACCGTACTTTCTGTAAATTTACACTAGGTCAGTGACCGTACTTTCTGTAAACTTATACTAGGTCAGTGACCGTATCTTCTGTAAACTTATAGTAGGTCACTGACCATAGTTTTCCCAATCCCTATTGTGTCACTAACCATATTATCGCAAGTGTATTTCTTTCTGACGATTATAGTATTTCGTTTCTGGAAGATTCTAGTTAAGGTCTGAATCAAAACTAGTGGAGAAAATTCATTACTATCATCAGCTGCGCCCTTTGAAATAGTGCAATTTCGTGAGTCTAGTTATATCCTCAGTCGTTCCACTGTGAGACGTTTAGACAAACGATACTGTCGAACGAACAGTCGAAAGATACAGGTGTACGAGACTCCAAAAAATATCAAATCGGACGAGTCGGGTTTTATATTTGCAAAAGTTATAAATTATTTTTTTAATTATTGAAGTCGGATCGGGATCCTTCTTCGCGTTGAACTTCGTTGGATACAGTCGCAAATAGAAAATGTTTTACAGTTATGAAGAACCGAAGTAATCAGACTGCGAATGTTTATGCAATTTGCAATTTTGGTACACGAATTTTAAGACAGTGGAATAAAATAAAACCTTATTTTCAGTGGTCGTATTCTTCCTAGATCTAAAACAAATAAAAACTGTGCTAAATTCTGTTGAACTTTATATTCCACCATTTATAGAACATTTTCAAAAGCCATAAGTGCTAAAGATCCGCAGTCTAGTTTTACAACTAAACGGCGGATCTTCATGAAAAATAACAGTTACCCAGTTATAACTGTCATGAAGATATCGTGTATGTTTCTGTAACTGTTATTTTTCGGTTCAACAGTTATAGAACGGTAAACGGAACCGATCTTAATTTTCTTTCTCATCACATTTGATACACTGAAACCACTACGAGTCTACAGTCTGGATATAAAATCATGTCGGTTCTTCTTAACTGTTTTTAATCCGCGGTTCTGGCACGTCTCTATCGAGAGAGACCGAGACAGCGAACGAGCCTAAGTTTCTGGCACCTGATGTGTCGGTCGTCGATGGTCGACGTTTGTGGGGAGCTTTTCAGATGGATCCGTATTCGGTGCCGAGCTGGCGTTCGCTAGTAGGGATAGTGCATGTTGTGTTCGACGTGTGTTGTAATGGGAGGGCACCGGGGGTTCAGTCTCTGATGATCCAGGTGGCAAAGAAGGCGAGCGTGCTGAAGAGGCGGAAGTCGAGGAACCGGATGGACGTGCAGCAACAGCAGCAACAGCAACAGTCGTTGCCGCCGGTCACGATATCCGGCGGTGTCTCCAGTGGAGCTATAGGCGACGCAGGGGTCCAAAATGACAATCAACGGATGGAGAACGAGGGTGACGTTATCTTCTACATGGAGGAGCCGAAGGCTGGCACGCCGAACCGCGCCAGACGCGACAACCGGTGAGTCGGACATTGATTTCCCATTCCATTCCGGTATGATCCCTGTTCGTTAGTTCAAGTAACGGCCGTAACAGCCGTAACAAACCGTAACGGACGTGCACGGCCAGATCCCGCGAGCGAGAGCAACGTTGCTGATCGTTCCCTCGCGATGGTGTCGTCGAAAGCCAAAGTCATTGTGGCGACATTGATAAAGTCACCGTGTCACCAAAGTCACACTGTTTTACTGTCGAACAGTTACGGAACACGCTATTCACGTGTATAGTACGCTATAAATGTGACACTTTCGTTCCAAACTTCGTAAGAGACTTTGTTATGGATGTATCTACAGATACGTTAATATTCGGACACAATACTATTATACTTCTGTATTTGTTGCTTTGAAGTTTTAACGTTGCAAATTTGCAATATAAGTCTCGCCACGTGACTATCACTCTTGGCGACACCGGTTGCCATAATGTCAGCTCCTGTTTGCTGATCGCTCGCTGAAAACAGCACTTGCAAGCAAAACGTTGAATCTGCACTATACTGTCCCTGGCAAAAAGTATTCGATCAAGCTTCATTAACGTCGAGTTAATACGATTGCATTGATCACTTGTTAGATCTTCTGGAAGGTAATGTCGTTTTTAATCGAACTAGCTATTAGGTTTGATTACGCTGTAACTTTCGGTGAAACATTCCTAATACATCGTAAGCAATTTATTCATATTTTTCAGTTTTTATTCTTGACACTTAATATGAATAGTCGCTATAAAAACTGGTGCTTTGTAGCTAATGCTGCAAAAGTAGCTTTTTTCAACAAAAACATATCATGTTAGAAATTTACTAAAATAAAGACAGTAGATATCATCAGTTAGTAACAATATGCACAATAAAGTACGAGCTCGTAATATTAGTAAATTAGATTGTTACTTATTTCCAATACCGTAGCACAACCCTTATACATCAAAAAGTCCTTTTCTTTAAAAAGGTCTTCACCCTTCATCAAAAAGAGCTTTTTAAAAATATTAAAATTATTTGTTAGCGTTGAATTAAAGAAAATTGTATAATATGAAAATTTGTTAAAAATTGACATTACTTTCACAATAGCCTAGAAAATTATAAATCGAAAATATTTTCGTGTACATATCAAAGGGAAATACATAGCAAAACACTGTTTCTAGAACATACACACAAACGCAATAAATAGTTTTGTAAATATATTAACTGTGAAATAATGATTATTAGACTGCATCTATCTTTTTACTGGTCATTAGCAACCCTTTAACAATTATGCCACTTTTTCACGAATAGATATAGAATTAATTGAAACTATGAATTTAACATTGGAATTGTGGAAAATACAATAAATTAATGTTTTAAAAATTTCGTGTAACACATTAACGTTCATAAAAATGTCAATCGTTGTCTCTAATGTTCTTATGGTGTTGCCGTGAAATTGGAAAAAGTTGTAGAAAATTTATGGAGTTATCAAAAAATCTATAAGTATTTATTCTAACCACAAAACTTTCTTCCACGTTTCTAAAGGACTGAACACTTCCACCAACCACTGCTTCACATTCCCATTTTTCTATTTTGCAATCAAACACACATAATTTTCTACTAACATTTAATTTTAATATCCTGTTAACATAACGAGACAAAAGATCAAACTTACGTTTAACTCACACTTTAGTCGAACACAAACGAGTCTTTCGTTCTGTTTCTATCTACATTTGCAGAAACGTTTTCTGCAACCGATATATGCGAAAACAATTGTTATTAACATTTAAGCTAATTGATTAAATACTGTTTGCCAGGCGTAGTATTGCTGTTTCTCACCGGTTCAACATAAACTGGTTGAAATTTTGGGTGAAACCGTATGAGAAGAGAGTAATAATATTAAATTATAGAAACGATATGTTTCTTTTAATAATAGCTTTTAGTGCTTAATATTCATGATAATATTAATTATTTCTCTGTGTGGTTCTCTCTTGTAACATTAATGTAGCTACAATCATAATCTGTACTAAATTAAAATAATTTTTTAATACCTTTCTGAAATACATAAATGAATAAACTTCCAAGAGAAATAATTAATGTTTCAGATTTTGCAATTGGTGACAACCCTTAGTCTTTCTCAGGTTAATGGGACGACAATTTCTAAGGTTGCTTAACCTTCGTTAGAGTATTGGGAGACTCCATTTTGCAAAATTAAAATATTAGAATATGTCAGGATGAATGGAAGATGAATTTGTTTGTGTGGAAGATAATATTCACTTTATTTAATTACATCAATTTAATTGTGTCAATGATTTATAGAAATTGCTGATGTGATATAGTTTTAATATAATATTATCAAATGATTTCAATCGAAATCGTTAATAATAGGCGAAAACGAATGTTTCACTTGATTTTGAGTCAAAGTAACCCAATTTTCACGCTGGGATTAGGAAGGGTTAATTAACCCTATAAATCGAACTCAAAGTCTATTAAATTATTTTTACAATGAAGATATTAATAACTGTCACTGTGGAATTTCCTTCTCATCGTTTTCGTTTCTGAAAAATATAGTGTGGTCAGTCAATAATTAAATATTTTTCGAATTAACCCTTTCGGTCATCAATTATTTATTCTTGGTTTAAAAAATCATGACTTTGCTAAGCAGTTCTTTGAATTAAATTATGATTTTCTTGTCCTTATATGAGGACGCCATTACCGAAAGGGTTAAATTGACAATCACTTTGCATAATCTACTGTTTCCTTAACAATTCATAAATTTTGAACCTCATTGTTGAATTTCAAAATTCAGTCCATAATTCGCCGACCACCCTATATATTCTACTATACAATTATTCTCTGTGAAGAGACGAACGATGACGAACAATTGTATGAAGAAAATTTACACTATCCAAAATAGTTTTGATAGTTTAAATTTGCGATTTTGAGTATCGAATTACTCAATTCCCACGCGTCCTCCATTTCGATATACAATTTGGTAGGTCGCTCTAAAGAAAACCTCCACAGCCGCCGGTTGTCTCAAACTTCCGTGATCAAAAATATCAACAATTGTTATTCTCTAATATTTCAAGAATAATTTATTAATTCATTATCGTGAATCAGACTATCTGGTTGGAAAGTTTAAAAACGGAACCC
>CM052344.1:7590372-7601602 GCA_028455595.1 Lasioglossum vierecki | reverse complement strand
AATATAATATATATTTTTTATTTTTTTTTTTTTTTATTTTTTTATATAATATATTAATAAAAATTTAATTTTCTATGTATAGAATTTTCGAAATATAGGACAAGATATGTACCAATAAAAATGATGGTGTATTCTTTTCAGTTTATAGTTTATAAAAAAATAATTGAAACTAGCATTCGTATAAAGATCCACACTCTTCAATCTATTAATTTTGTATTAATATTATTCCGTGAATTTGTCACTGTTTAGCAAGAGTCAATTAGCCCGACCGAGATGAAATTGGAGTGAGATCGTACCCATATCGAGCCAAAAGGGGTATTTCAAAAAACTCGTCACTGATTAGCAAGAGTCAATTAAATTAAGTTTGCGAACGGGTTGGTTAAAAATAATAAACCGAGGTAAAATCGAACGGAGATTGTACAAATTGAAAACCAATACACCGCGAATGTCCTATATACGGCACGGTCAGCGCATAGAATATATAATGTATACAGACATTATTAGAGCGATGAAAAAAGAGGTTCCCATGGAAGCCTAATTAAACGTTTCGCCGGATGTTTCATTGATGCACCTGGAGGGCCAAGAATCCGCGCGCAAGCCGCGGCTACTATGTAGCTTTACCTGACAGGTATACGCGAGTACGCGCACACAGCCGCGCGCAGAAACTCAAAGAAAAGGGTTTGGAGGGTATGTGTGTGCACGCACTCCTCGGCCAATCGGTCTCTGTTCAATGCGTGCAGCCAGCCATTCATGCATACGCCCATTCATACGTCTCTCCGGCTCACCTTGAACACTTTTTATCGCGAGTCGATGGCGACGTGGCTATCAAACGCTGCACCATGGAGCCTCGCCGACCAACTGCATCCTCGCCATATTTTCAAACTGTGCTTTATTTGTTTCGTCAATGAATTCACTTCTATTTGTCTTGTGGTACCATATTTAAAATATACATAATTTTTGCACGCGAATGGAAAGCAGTATGACAATATTAACAAACTATTATGTTAAAATGGAATTATTTGTCACAGAATTGTATTTTCTTCAAGGGGGTGATTCCCTGAAGTGATTTCAAGCAACTTTTTCCTTTGCGAAAATCTTCTCAGACGATCCGTTTCCGAGTTATTAACGAAATAGGTGGGCCAATCAGAGCAGGCATTGGCCGAGTCGGGAACCGCCCACTGCGCTTTGATTGGTCCGTGTTTTTCGTTAATTACTCCTTAACGAAGCTTCGGAGAACTTTTTCGCAAAGGAAAAAGTTAATTAAAATCGGGCCAAGAATCATCACTTTTAAGGAAGTACATTTTTGGGATACTCTGTACAAATCCTTAACAAAAGAATTGTATGCTCGAAGTAAAATCATTAAAACTTCATATTTATATGTAATTAGTTAATTTTTATCTGCAGAAATACGGATGTTTGGAGACTACCTAATAAATCAAACTTTCAACAATATTTCCGGAATTTTTTTTACCCGATATCTCCTGCACCCGTCGAGCCTGTACCGATGAAAGAACACGACAACTTATCAATAACAATTACCTTTTATTATTACAGGCTATTAGAATCGAGCAATGTACAATTCGACGATACGTACAAAATTGTTTCTCGTGTCGCTGCACAGGATGATAACGACACAGACATAGGACGGCTCCTGTCGCACTTTCATTAAACATCATTCATCGCAACACAACATTCGTAATAACATTGTCACTAACATCGGTACATTTTCTACGATCTGTACCACGTTGACAGCGCACCGAAACTCAACTGAAAATGTATTTTAGGCACGAGAAATCGACGAACACAGCTTACCCTCCAGAACGTCGTGTAATTACAGCGCGACGCTATCAAAAAGCCTCTATTTTCCACTGACACAGAGTCACCAGTGTAACACTTCTGTCCCCACTCTAAATCCACCTTCCACGGCGCTATTGCCCCCCACTTCTGCCGCAGCCCAGTCACGTGACGCGTTCGTTTTCCAACGCGCATGCGTCACGATGTCACGTGACTAATCCTGACAGAGAGGGGGTAACTTGCGACTCGTTGTCAGTGAAGTCACAAGGGCACGCTATCGAGCACCTTAGTGGAGACAGACACGCGACTCTATGGGGGGAAAGCTGTAGACGCACTGTAGAAGAGCGTGCAGCGAATCTCAGGTACTCGGATCGTGTCGTTCGTGTATCAATATTCGCCTAAACAACGAAAATGAAAAAAAAACATGATTTTATAAGTATGGTTTCGTCGCATTATCAACGCGATTGTTCTTTTCGTTTCGTCCTCGCGTACGATCAGTCACAAAAGTTTGCATATATCAAGTTTCAAATATTTTATGCGAAATGGAAAGCTGAAAAATTATGCTTCTTCCGTTTATAACAAAATATAAACTGCTACGAATTTATTGCTGTTCTCGAATTTTTCAAATCTTTAAGAAAAATTTTTGCGATTTTAAGATATTCCTCATTTCGTGTTTTTATATTCTATAATTGGTAAATAGCGATACTTACTTCTGTGTTTATCTAAATTTATTGGACAGAATTAATAAAGTCGATCAGATATGCGACATAACGTTTTTTTTCAATTTTTTACGTTCGAAAGTGCATATATGCACTTCTGTGACAAATTGCATTGTACGCTGCACCTGGCGCGTATAAATAGATGGCTATACACAATACGCTGATGATGATAATAATAATAATAATAATAATAATAATAATAAAAAAAGAAGAACACGATTTTTGATTTAACAAAGAGTATAAATAAGACTAGATTCCGTTAGGCATTATTAAATAAATTGCGCGTCACTTAGCCAAATAAAAAAATAACGATAACTACTAACGTCGCTCGTATTCTCTTTCTCTCTTACGTTTTCGCCATCTTTATATCTCTCTCACTCTCTTTCTCTTGTTCATTCTATCCTCTGGTTTAGAGTCTTAATCTCTCTCGCGCGTTCTCGTGTCTCGAGCCTCGCGAAATGCATTGCAAAATCGGCCGAAGAAACTTTCCGCCGATAGAAACCTGAAGCTTATCGCCTCGCGCCGCTTAAACGCAGACTATCGCCGCTTGTCCGCTTCTAATCGGTGAGCACGGAACCACTCTTTGGTTAACACGTTCTTTCAGCACTATGTACATTCCACTCTACCATCTTTGGCACGGAGCTAAGATCGAATTTACACTATTATTAAAACAAGTCGGCGCGGTTGCGCGCAATCGCCACCTGTTTCCTTCTTTCCTTTCTCTCTCATTTACTCTCTCTCTCTCTCTCTCTCTCTCTCTCATTCTTTCTTTCTCTCTCGCTGTCACTCTCTCTCTCTCTTCTTGGAGCTCTTTTTGCTACCTCTTTTTCTTCAAAGGTCTTTCGCTTTCAATACACAGTATCTATCGGCGATTATTTCATAATTTATGAAAGTTGAAGGATTTTTTTATAGATCCATCAACAGTAATAATAATTTCCATTTCGTGAACCAACAAGTCAGCTCCGGTAACCTACTACTAATAATTTCGTTTGGGATTACTATGTACAGAATGGTGTCTCTAAGCTTCCTTTTGATTCATCGAAATTACTAACAATTCTTTTAATAGACTTTTGCTAAATAAATTGTTAAAGTGCGTTTTAACAATTTTTGAAAAGGCACTGACGATCAAGATTAGACGATGAAGCGAATCCTGATTAGGTTCTATCTATCAGTTTTCCAGAAACCTTAGAAAGACCTCAGACTTACCAAACCATTGCAATACCAACACTTACAAAATCTCATCAAAATACTAGACAGCTTTCCAAAGTATCCCTAACCTCACCTGAATCCTCCAACACGAAAGACCCTCTTTGAAACGTGCCACCTTCCATCTCCCGGTCTCTCTCATTCTCCACAATCATCGCACCCCATGCTTTCAACACGCGCCCAATATCCAGCGAAATAATATCCCCAAATATGGCAACAATCCCAGTCTCACGTCAACGGCAGTGTACGATGGTCCTCCACGAACCCGGTCGCCACGTCAACCATATTCGAATGCGGCAAAGGCGATGCCAGCACATTAGAATCCCCCTCCGCCTCGCCGTCAGCCATTTCGCTATCCGGCACCCCCGTCAAGTCCCTCACATTACCCGGCAGATAGTCTTTCCAGCTCCTGAATAGATACCTAGTGAACTTCCTGAGCTGCCTGAACTTACAGTAGGTGGCACCCTCCGCAGACTCCAGCTGCTGAGTCTGTATCAGAAACCCCTTCTCCTTGAACGTTTGCTCGAGCTTCTCCCTCTGCAAAGACTTCCTGGTCTTCCTCTTTCTTCGCCCCTCCTCCTGGGCGGTCCTCTGACAGGGGGCGGGCGGTAGCCTCTCCCCCGCAGCGTTGAGGAACGCCCCGGTCGAGGAACCGGACTGCCCAGCGGATTGCTGCAGTGCCTCCCGCGGAAAAAACTCGTAACCTCTCATACTTTTGTCCCCGGTTCCACTGTAGTACCTGAAGTTGCCTCCGGAATCGACCGAGAGACTTTTCTTCTCCTGGAGACTGGGCTTAGCCCCGCCCGTGAATTTGAACTTGCAGATACTTACTTCCGTCGCAGGATTATTGTTATTCTCCGTGGGCATGGGCGGGATAAAAATCGCTGAACGTTTTCGCTTCGTTGGTTGACCCTGGCTCTGGACCACCACGTTTCTCTTCGGCCTCGGGGACACGGGAGGCGGAGCTTGTACGGTCTGGGGCGTGGTCTGAACGGGAGGTGTGGCTAGAGGCGTTGTCATAGGCGTGGTTAGGGGCGGACTTTTGTTCTCCATCATCGAGTACAGCGATTTCGGGATGATCTTCTGCTCCTTTCCAGTTTGCTCCGCCATTCTAGGGTAGCATTTGTCGTTCTGGGTCATTTTCTGGTAGTACAACAGCTGCGACTGTAGCGCCATGGGATGAATGAAGACTCCAGCGTTAGGCCAGTAGACGAATCCAGGATTAGTGCCCAACATAGGGTCGATTATGTTGTTGTTGTGGTTCACGTTGGCCCCTCCGCGACAGATGGAATCCAGCGGGCGGTACCCAGGCTCCGGGTAGGAGGAGCCTATGCACTCGATCTCCTCCCCGTCGCTGGAGGTCTCACTCTTCACTTGTCCCGATTCGTACACGTTCCCGTGCTTTCTCAACAGTCTGATCTTCAGTTGGTTCAGGTCTCGGATACACAGATTCAACGGTTCGTCTTGTTCTTTGTCTACTAAACCGAAACTACGACGAGACTCCTGCGTGAGTCTCTTCTCTAACAAGCTGCTGATCCTGTTTTGTACATCTGTCCGCTGAAAGGGGATTTGTGGCGACACTCTTTCACGACAGTCGAGCTTCTCCCTGGGCGATAGCCTTTTCTCTTCATGGCCAGGCGTGCCAGGCAATATTGTACCATAGTTTTTATAGATTAGATGACAGATGTCTGCTTTCTTGGGCTTTCGACCTCTTCGCGGTTTGCTGTTGTCCAGTGTGATTTCGCCCATGTATGGCAGGTCTGAGTACTTCATTGGCGGTCGACTGGATACCTGGGACTGCGAATTATGAGCGTGATGCGCAGCATTTAGCGAGTGGGAAGTGGTCGACGTGATCACTGACCGCCTCGAGCCTCCTGGTTGGCTAGAGCTTGAGGTGGGACACCGAGAGGGCGGGATCTGCGGGCAGAGCTCCTGCTGCATCGCTGCAATGCGTTGCAGCCACCCGTGCACGTCCGCAATCGGACTGGGGGTTGAGGTTGAGCTTGTTGGGGCTGGGCTGGGGACTGTTGGTTCTGCCACGTGCGTCGGAGAGGTGTTTAAAGCTTCTTGAGCGAGGGAGGCTTCGTAATGGTCCAGGTACTCCGGAGGGAGTGCTTGGTGGTGGAACTTCAGCTTCCAGCGAGACTTCCTTCGGCCGCGACTGAAACAGAGAAGAGACACAGTCGAGATTAGACGTGACTAGAATAGATGGAGCTAATTGATTGAATTTCGAGGTTGATGTCAAGTGTTGATGATGTCAAGTGTACTTTGTCTTATAAAATTGTAGAAGAAGGAACTTATGTTAATCCTCATCCGTCCCTCATTTGTCAAATTGACACACTGGTAAAAGATCGCTCACATAACAAGATAAACATTTGTTTTTCGATATTTTTTGTTTCCAAACACTGATGAGTTAACATTTACATCTTAGGTTCTTCGGTTGTGTTTCGCATCTAAACAATTAAAGGCATGAAGCTTCAGGCTTTACTTACACAAATAACTTATTTATTTCGAGAAAACTGTGTCAAATTGACACGAGGGACGGATGAGGGTTAATATAATGATATGCTGTTGTACCACAAAATTATTTCACTATTAGTTCCTCTGGAGATTGTCTTAATATTGACCTAGTCAACCCACCAAGACCTGGACCAATTTCCAATGCATGAGCTCCAGCAAGATTCCCTGTCTTTTTTATCATTTTATCTGTTACCAAATTGGTTCTTCTGGAGATTGTCTTAATATTAATTACTCCACTACTATTCGAAGTGTTCCTATTCGAATCAACAAGCAAGAAGCAAAAGCGTGAAAGTAGATCTGCGCTGCATCACTATTAGCAACAATGATTGCAGGTCGACGATAGGCGGGACACGAATACAGTTTTCCGTGCAACTGCATTCCGAACCACACCTCGTTCGCTTATAGTTTTACACGCCGGCACTTCAGGCCGTTTGCATGGAACACGCGTTCCGCGGTCCTCTTCCAGCCACGGCTCCCTGGCGATGCTTTTAATGAAATTCAATAACGGTAATCGACTCGAGGTATTTCAATGACGTGCCTAAGAAATCTTTTTTTTTTGCCCACACGCAACGGACCAGTTTGTCTCGACCCTTGTCCTCCTTGCTTAGCGTCGCGAAAGTGCTCTATGGACCTAGAGCAAGGTTTACGTCATTAACCCTAAAATCTCACGCTGTTTCGTGCTTCTAAAACATTTCACCATGGTTCTAGAAAATACGAATTCTAAGCAATTGATTGCAACAACTTACCTCGGTTTTCCTTTGTTGTTGAGATCCGAAACCGTGTGCCCCGTGGTCTCCTCCAACTCCTGCATCTGATGGTGCCCCGTATCGTGCCCATGGCCATGTTTGCCATCAGCGGATATCGGAGAGGAGTCTGCATCTTCTGGCGGACTGTTGAATATATAATCAGAGATTTTAACAAGAGATAATGTTATTACAAGATTTTCATTATTAAATTAAAATTAATTTTTCCATACAATCTCTTAATCATTGAATACTAGCTCTTCCCCGCGGCTTCGCTCGCATAGGAAACTGTTTAATGCCCTCGAAAATTGATATTATTTCTCCATAAAACCTTTTAAGCCCTCATTCGCCCCATTCAGATTGTATCAATGAGCATTAAGACCAAGTATGATGTAAAACAGACTACAAATAATATATCCCTTACATAAATGTTGCAACCCCTTTCACCCCATTAGGGGTTGAATCTCGAAATATCCTTTCTTATCCCTTGTGTAGATCATAAAGGAATTCTTTGTATAAAAATTGGGAAAAACCTCTGAGTCAGGACTTCGTTTTTATATATGTATATTTATTTTACGATTTATATATTATTAGATATTTACGAACTGAATCTATCCCTCGGTGTCAAATTAATTTCCATGGTTTTTTTCATTCAAATTGAATGATTTAACATTTACATCTTTTCTTTTTGCAGTTATATGTTTCGAATTAAAAATAAAGGTCACCAAGTTTCGGACAAAACTTACAAATAATAAATTTTGTTAAATTGACTTCAATAAAAAGCTTATTAATAGTCCATCTTTCGGTAAATGTGGAGCGTTAAGAAATTACAGCTGGTGAACAACATGTTGCGCAAGAATAAGTGAATAATCTCTGTGTATTCGTCTGACAGATTTGAGGAGAAGTGAACGCGCGGCTTTAGGAGCAGAGATGGCCCGAGCAGATGGGAAGAGCGTCAATTAGCATAATCGTAGGCTCACCTCAACGCATTCGTGTCACGACTTCGGTCCTCCTCCTCTTGAGGCTCCTGCTTGACCGCCATATGGAGCAGAGGTGGCAACGGACACTTTATATGTGTCGAGTGATGCAGATGATGCTGCAACGTGCTGCTGTCTGTTGGGCTACCGTCTATACCAGATGATTGTGCACGAGACACGACTTCCTCGGTCTGCATAGTGCCCCCTGGAAAAATCATGCATGTCCGGTCAGGTCTCTCTGACCGTACCAACAACAATTTTGTTCTTATTTATTAATTTTACGTCGTTCTCAACTCTTTCCTAAGGTTACTTCGCGACTAAATTCATCCATTCAATATTATCACATAATGTAAAATTACACTGTCTAATAAATTTCAACATTTTTCATGTTTCCATATAACTGTTGGGTTAGGTTAGGCTAGTAACCCTCATACGTTCCTCAGGGTGGAAATTCACCCATTCAATATTGTCACATAAAGTAAAATTATATTGTCCAACAAATTTCAACCTTCTTCATGTTTCCATAAAACTGTTGGGTTAGGTTAGGTTAGTAACCCTCATATGTTCCTCAGGGAGGAAATTCATCCATTCAATATTATCACATAATGTAAAATTACACTATCAAACAAAGGGTCTAGCAGACTAAGAATGGTGAACCGGCGCCACCCTGGATTTTTATTGAAATTGTGTGGAAAACATTGGTTTTAGGTTGAAAGAAAACCCCCCAAAATTTCAAGTGTCCGACCCTTCATATAAGGATTATATGAGGGTAAATACCCTTAACCATATCATTTTTTTTCTCGGTTGTTAATTAAGATATTCTGATTTAAAAAAGACGAAAATACTCGTACTTACGTCCTTTATAACATATATTTTTTACAATTTTGATCAAATTATTAAGGGCAGAAAAAAATATTAAAACAACCCTTCGAGTGACCACTTTTGTGGACCCCATCCTAACCCTAGACATTTTACGTCATTCTTGAGACTTACTTTCTGGGTCAATAATTAATTTTAATTTTTAGAATACGCGGTGTAAAATTAAAATTAATGAATTAGGAATTTGTGAGAAGACGCTTTGCACCAGGGAAGCTCTCCACTTCACCTTTGCACACCTGCCGTGTAGAATTTGCAGTAATGCTCTTTTGAGCCCGTCGAAACATCGATGCTCGACGTATAAATAGTCCGCGTTCTTCACGCGTAATAATAAACGCGGGAGTCCGAGGACCAAGAGCTTCACTGCGAAAACACTCGTAAATGTGCAACGCAGAATAGACATTTCGACAGTCCTACTGTGTGGAAGTGTCGCTGACCATTTGTTTCCGTGTATGCGTTAATTGGTTTCATACTCGACTTAAAGTCAATCTTTAAACATTGCGTTTCTAAATTTCCAGAAGGTTTATGACCTTCCTTTGGTAAAGACGAAAATTCTACACCTTAAAGCTCCATTAATGCATAAACTAGAATTTTTCGAGATTGTGACATGCGTCATTTCTACATCTGAAGAACCCTGTCTTCGCTTAGATCAGGGGTGACGAACTTCTCCGCTGGGAGCCAGAGAACCCCCATTACCAATGCCAGAATTCTGGGCCAGGCTTGTGCGAGAACCCGAAATCTCGGGAAACCCGACGCTCAGGACGGGTCGGGAAATCTCGGCCGAGACGGGTCGAGTTCCCGAAATTCTTCGGGACCCCGAAAGAGTTTCGGGGTTTCGGTTAGGTTACCGTTAGGGATCCCGAAGAGTTTCGGGAACCCGAAGAATTTCGGGAACCCGAAACGTATTGCACTTTCGGGAACCCGACCTGTCTCGGCCGAGATTTCCCGAACCGTCCCGAACCCGAGAAATCCGGGTTCTCGCACAAGCCTGTTCTGGGCATGATGCCCCACCATTCCTTCACCTGCGTTCAGTAGCCAAGTAGAGGGGGAACCCGGAGGAAAGGAGAATATATAGTTTATAAATATTGGGTTGGAAAAAAGTTCGTAAGCGTTTTCAAATTAAGAATCAAAGATAAAATTAAGGTACTTATTCATATGTTTATTCAATAACACGAGAAGCTACCTCGAAAATTGCAAAAAATATTTGAACAGAATTTATATAGAAAATATTAGAACACAATGTAACATTTAACGTATATACGAAATGTGTTACTTTGGACTGAAACGTTCCTTCAATTTGTTCGATATTGAAACTAACGTCTTTTAAAAAGATTAATACTAAACGTAAATATAAATATTTTTTATCTTACGATTACGTTTTCAATAAAATATTTTAAAAGTGGCGAAAAGTGTAAGTAAGTTTAATTATTCGCTGCATAAATTTTTTAATTGGGATGGAAAAATTGATAGAAGGTCAGTTTTGTGTTTTATTTATGGGCAAATATTTATAAAAAATTAAAAGAATATTTTCAGAAAAATAAACACAGTAAGAAAACACATTCTTAGCTTACTCTACACAGCGAAGGGTTAATGTTGCACTTTTAATAAATGAAAATAAAATAATACGCGCTAAAATAATGGCTGGTAATTTCGAGAAATTTCAGTTAGAGGTAACCTTCACCTCTGCGAAGCTTATCGACGCGTAATTTGTAACAGTGGGGGGAGTAGTAAGGGGGCTCCACGAATAGTTCAAGAGAGAAACTGCATGTTCAAAGGCCGTCAACACCACGCGAACCCCTAACATCCTGTACATGTACGTCAAAGGAGGATAAATTTAACAAAGGATAATAATGATAAATTGTTGACGGAACTGTTCTGCCTGGTATGATCCTACTATAACAATAAAGATAATCGTTAATCATCTATCTATTTCTTGCCAACTCTGCAGTCAGGTTACAACACACCTTTTATTTTACAATTATTACAAAGATAAATATCTAGAATTGATAATGAATAATTTAAATAAATTTCTTCACTCGAGTAAATATTCATATTCACTTGTATGAGACATATAGATGAATTCGGTGTTGTAATCTTTGAATAAAAACAACGTGTACCAGTCACTTTTATTTTATGCTCGGTACACACTTTCCTATTTTGCCGCGTTTCGTCTCAGACGGACTTACGGACGAGAACAAGAAATAGAAAAAGAGGCTAGGGAAGAGGCGCGATGGAGATGAAGCGTATTGTACATACTGACTTTACAGCACTGTCGGATAAAAATATTCCCGTTCGAAAATAGAAACGCAGAGCACACCCAACACCCGCAATTCCTGGCCCATACTTGGCCTTAGTCGATCGGATTTCACACTCGTGGGTAGACGGATCTGCATAC
>CM052344.1:7520199-7580442 GCA_028455595.1 Lasioglossum vierecki | reverse complement strand
ATTTAATATCTAATATTAAAACATTTTCCTAAAAGAATATTATTATGTTTCTTTATAAATTAAGAAAACATTAACAAAAATCAACTATATCATATTAGGCACATTAATATGTACGCAATATTGTATTCAATAGTGACCTTAATTTAATCGAATTGTTCTTTCCCTGAAATATTAAAATAATTACTATAAGATAGTACGATTTAATATCTAATATTAAAACATTTTCCTAAAAGAATATTATTGTTTTTTTTTTTATAAATTGAGAAAACATTAACAAAAATCAACAGTTAAGTTAGCATTATTCGGTACACACTAGCTGCACATATTTAGTATGCGGAATCGCACAATCACTTGTTACAATAGTGAATACGTGTAACCGCATACAGCCTCGTCGAAACAAGCCAATCATGGAAATAATACTTCGCGCGATTGTGTGCACAGCCATTGCTCTGTATCACGCTTATTCCTGTCGTCAACCGGCATCTGGCACTTTACTCTAGTTTTGCATATCCGTTGCGATTTTCCATGTAGAATGACGAGATCGCCAAAGTGATTTACATTTTCTGGCATCCGATCAACTCCTCTTTACGCGATATTGTACTTACATGTCTCTTATATCAAGTTTCACACGTCTGCCAAAGTATCAAACGATTTAAACAGTTTTTCAACAGTCGCCCCTCATCTAATCGTACTCAATCATTTGTTTATGGTAACGAGAATATTAAAATTGAGAAATTCAAAATTAAAATAAATATAATAATTTATTCATAATTATATATATAATAATGTATTCAAAATTATATATATAATAATGTATTCAAAATTATATATATAATAATGTATTCAAAATTATATATATAATAATTTAAAATATAATATTATAATACAATAAAATATAAAATACAATATTATAATATAATAATTTATCCAAAATTAAAATAAATATAATAATTTATTTTAATTTTGGATTTCTCAGTTTTCATATTCTCGTTACGATAAACAAATTGATGGAGCACGATTAGATGAACCAAAAAGGAATAGTATTTTATAATTAATCTTGAAATAGTACAAAAATCTACAAAATCTAATATAGAACCAAAATATCAATTTAAAAATGATTGCCTTCGTTTGCTGTAGGTAGTAATTATTATCCAGTCACTGAAAACGGAAATAACATGAAAACGAGGTCTCAGACCTGAATATGGATTATTTTAAAATACCCACTTTGATATATTCCGTATCGAAATCTATTACTCGAATGTATATCGAAATTAATTCCTCGCGGATACGCTTAATAGGCAATAAAGTCGTTCAGCTGACAGTAAATTAGGCTCGGTAAAACCTGCGAGCAGATAACATTGTATATGTATATCGAGCAATTACTTCCAGGAAATAAACTGTACAAATTCAACTCCACTTTCTCGAGATTTGTCTAATAAGAGAGAGATTTGCATAGACATCCGGCGTCTAACGAGAAACCACTCGAAACCCTGTCCCCATATTCTACACCGTCGTAAATGCGATTTAATTTCCTTGCGACGCACGGAATAGCAATTATTACTTTCCACGACAGCCGCGCAACGTTCTGAAACAAGGTTGCAACTAGCGTTGGCCAGCCAACGTGTAAACTATACCGGAGGATTTAGAATCTAAGTTAGGTCGAACTACTTTCTTCCTTGGCTGGCGACGAATTCTAATCTCTGCGATCATTAAACTGATCTTTATCAGAGTACAGAATTTCCAGATTCGATCAATGGGAAGCGGAAACCTCGGAACATGATACTTGAACAAACACTTGATTAGTTTACACAAACACAGTATCTGCTTCCTATTTACACTGATCGTCGCTCACCGGTTTGATATTTAATCTCTTATCTCTTCTTGACTTGCTCAATCGTTTATGCTCTTTCTTCAAATTGTTTATTTGCTTCGTCTTTTCTCAATAATAATTACTAATAGACACACGTAATATACTGAGTCCCATGGAAATCACCGACACAGATTTCCCAGACATAGTTTTCATCGACTCCAGATTTGACCGACAACGAATTTAACCGACAGCAGATTTGATCGACAACAAAACTGACCGCCAACGAATCTCGGTGAAAACTGTGCCGGTTAAAATTGTTGTCGGTTAAATGCGTGGCGGTTCAATTCGTTGTCGGTCAAATCCGGAGTCGGTGAGAACTGTGTCGGTTAAGTGCGTTGTCGGACAAATCTAGAGTCGGCGAAAACTGTGCCGGTCAAAATCGTTGTTGCTTAAATGCGTTGTCGGTTAAATTATACACCCGATTTGACCGACGACTACTTTGGCCGACAACGATTTTGACCGACACGAATTTGACCGACAATGAATTTAAAATCGTTGTCAGTCAAATCTGGAGTCGGTGAAATGTTGCCGGTGAAAACTATGTCGGTCAAAATCCCTGTCGGCTAAAGGCGTTGTCGGTGAAAACTGTGTCGGTGATTTTTATGGGAACCAATATACTATGTTACCACGTGGAAGAAGCGAACGCGATATTTCTTTTGAACATCTTCGATTTTATAAAATTTTATAAAGGCTTTGCGAGTAGTGTGCAACACGTGCATAAATGGAGAAATTCCATAGCAGCCGACCTTATTTCCATTGAATTGGTCAAATCGGAATACCATAGTTTACAATAAAGATCTAGCAATTATGGTTCCTCCGGGACGCAAGAATCACTTCCGGGCGCGTTACTCCGCTGTCAGAGGACGCGGCCGTGTGCAATTATGTAAACCAGATGATACGTGGAACGGTTACCGTCCACGATCGCAGTTACTTATGCTGAAATGACTGCGGCAAGATGGAGTAAGTGCGGATTGTAATTCCGTCTGAAGTAAACGCGCCCACGCCGTCGCGCCAAAGAAGGCCTGAACCAAACCGAACCGCGGATTTGTCGCATTCGTTCATAGAACGCCTCAAGACCGGCTCAATATACGAGCTGGCAACAGTTCGCGCTCCCCGCGAAACTTGTTCGTTAATGCTCTGAAAACGGTGCGATATTTTCGCTTAATAATGACGCGGCGACGAGCCGCCATTTTCCACGCTGCCAAGCACCGCTTTCCTTCGACCTTTTTGCCATTATCGGTGCACCGTGCAAATCACTCCCATAAAGCAGACAGTCGTGAAAACGTGTGCTGCAGCCACACGGTCGTTTTATCATAAAATAATATCCTGCTGCAACAAAACTGCCGGTCAAACACAAGCACCTTCCAGGATTCTTGGGATAACTTCAGTTTCGACGGTCATTTCTTTTGCAACTTTATCGCGGGATTATTTTCCACGGCCGAGATGACGACGGACTTTATTGTAACGCAAGCGAAGTTGCACTTTCGCTGCTTTCCTTCACTTCTCTGTTAACTGTACTCAGAGTTCGGCAAAAAATTGATTGAAATAAGAATTTGGATAAAATGGGTTGAAAACCCACCTGGAGAAAACTAATTACATATTAGTGTTCGTCAAGTGTAGTTCAGAGTTGCGAAACTTTTTTAATTGAACCACAAATTTTTATTTAAATAAAATTTTTTATTGAACCATAAATTTTGGATAAAATGGGTTCAAACCCCGTCTGAGGAAACTAATCACAAATTTTTGGTGTACGTCAAGTGTAGTTCAGAGTTGGGCAAAATTTTTTATTGAAGCACAAATTTTGGATAAAATGAATTTAAAACCCACATGGAGAAAATTAATTACAAATTTTTGGTGTACGTCAAGCGTAGTTCAGAATGGGAAAATGTTTTTATTAAACCACAAGTTTTGGATAAAATGGGTTGAAAACCCACATGAAGAAAACTAATTACAAATTTTTGGTGTACGTCGAACATAGTTCAGAGTTGGGAAATTTTTTTTATTGAAGCACAAATTTTGGATAAAATGGATTTAAAACCCACATGAAGAAAACTAATTACAAATTTTTGGTGTACGTCGAATATAGTTCAGAGTTGGGAAATTTTTTTTATAGAAGCACAAATTTTGGATAAAATGGGTTGAAAACCCACATGAAGAAAACTAATTACAAATTTTTGTTGTACGTCGAAAGTAATTCAAAGTTGGGAAATTTTTTTTATTGAACCACAAATTTTGGATAAAATGGGTTTAAAGCCACTTGATTCGAAATTTTTATACATAATAAAATTTATGCCCTACTTTGACAACACTGACATACACCAAAAAATTTTTGATTAATCAAATTCGTTTTAGATGTACTTGTCTTTTACAAATCAATGAAATTAATTATTCTTAGTCAGCCTTACGCTCGATTTGTAACAGAATATATTTAGTAAAGATTGCGCGACATCAATTAGCAATACACGCAATCTAAATCTATAAATGAGAGAAACATTATCTCAGAATTCCTACTCTGGAAATATTCCATGTGCCATCTAAATACTGTGATGCCCAAAGTGGTTCGGAACCCACCTTTATTCTAAACTGTAGGTCCCGAAATAATACTCACGTAAGAATTTAAAAAAGCGACGTTAAATAATAATAAAACAAAGAATTCCTACTTCGAAAGTTAGATTAATTATCATTAGCTATCCGTCTCGGGTTGAGGATTTTCCGGCGGGAGAACGGCGCATCGTGAAAACGACTACAGCTTTATTTGTTCAAGCGAGACTCGCCTCGGTTTCCACAGGGTTTGCCAACGTTGAGCGAGAGTTGCATAACGCGGCCGGGGAACGCGCAAAGTGCGATTATAAATCCATTTCATAACGTAAACTATTAATGCCAGATACAGACGTAGGCAAGCCGGGGGTATGCGCCGAAAGTGCAATACGTTCGCGTTAAAGCATCCGCCTGCCAAATACGGTATAATCGTATCTTAGAATCATAGGAGCGATACTGTTGCGCGCCTCAAGCTTTGTCGCTGACGTCTGAATCGTAATTGCATGCGAAATATTATAGTCCGCGGAGGGATTTCCTAATATGGCGCACGGCCCGCGTAAGGAAAGATAAACTACCCTACATTAGGATGTCCAACATCCTCTCTAACATCTCGTACAGGGAGGGAGAGGGGTAGGGAGAGGGAGAATGAGCCAGTTGTGTAACGGTTTAATAGCAAGAACTATATTACCGGCGTAAAAGACCGAGGATACGGCTCTCGGTACGGCGACTCTCCGCTCCGATCCTCGCGAAAATACTGCTCGCAGCTCGTGTTCAGGAACGTTTCTCGGCATTTTATATGTTAATTGACACGCCGCCCTTACCTCGCCGGGAATATCTTCACCGCTCGAAACAGACCAAAACGAGGAGAACCGAGCGTTTATCGACGCCGGATCGTAATTTGCGAGAGTAGGATGCCTCGTGTATCTCGCGAGAATCTTTGGTGGCTCGGGTATCAACGTGAGCTGGTACTGTCAATGTTCGTAATCTACACTGTAGCAGCTGACGCGACTTTTATCGGCAGTATGTTGCATCGATTGCTGCATAATATACGGTCGACGGAAAGTTTGCATTTTTTGGATGGAAATCGTTGAATTAGTGGCTGGAGTAACGTAGGATGTGAGCACTACGATTAGCACTTTAGATCATTCAACGTTGCTACAGATAACAATTTAACTGTCATAAAAAATGTAGCGAATAGGCTGGATTGACGATGGTACTGAACTTTCGCACTTCATATAAACGGGTCCAATTTAAATCGTGATGAAAATGTTGCATTGATTACTGCATAATATACGGTCAACGGAAAGTTTGCATTTTTTGGATGGAAATCGTTGAATTAGTGGCTAGAGTAACGTAGGATGTGAGCACTGTGATTAGCACTTTAGATCATTCAACGTTGCTACAGATAACAATTTAACTATCATAAAAAATGTAGCGAATAGGCTGGATTGACGATGGTACTGAAGTTTCGCACTTCATATAAACGGGTCCAATTTAAATCGCGATGAAAATGTTGCATCGATTGCTGCATGATATACGGTCAACGGAAAGTTTGCATTTTTTGGATGGAAATCGTTGAATTAGTGGCTGGAGCAACGTAGGATGTGAGCACTATGATTAGCACTTTATAGCATCCAACGTGGCTACAGATAACAATTTAAGGATAAAGGAAGATACTTGGTCCCCTTAGGGTTTCAAGTCCATACACCAGTCCCTTCTCTTTCCAATTTCACCTATCGCCTAATTTCAATCAAATCCAACGGGACCTACTTTTTATGGTGGGTCCCGAACCACCTTTTTTTTGCCAACAACACGTGGCCAGTACCCAGACAAGTCACCGCCTGAAGTATACTGTATACCCATGCGGTCACCATTCCAAGCCCGGCTCCCGTCCAACACTGTTTAACTTCGGTGATCGCACGGGAACCGGTGTTAGCAGCGAGGCTATTTTGCGTTAGCAGTCGTTGACTTACAGATAACAATTTAACTGTCATAAAAAATGTAGCGAATAGGCTGGATTGACGATGGCACTGAACTTTCGCACTTGATATAAACGGTCCAATTAAAACCGCGATGAAAATGTTGCACTGATTACTGCATAATATAGGGTCAACGAGAAGTTTGCATTTTTTGGGTGGAAATCATTGAATTAGTGGCTGAAGTAACGTAGGATGTGAGCACTATGATTAGCACTTTATAGCATTCAACGTTGCTACAGATAACAATTTAACTATCATAAAAATGTAGTAGATAAGTTGGATTGACTATGGTACTGAACTTTCGCACTTGATATAAACGGGTCCAATTAAAACCGCGATGAAAATGTTGCACTGATTACTCCATAATATAGGGTCAACGGAAAGTTCGTATTTTTTATGGAAATCAAATAATTAACGGCTGGAGCAATGTTGAATGTGAGCACTAAAATTAGCACTTTATATCATCCAACGTTGCTACAGATAACAATTTAATTGTCATTAAAAATGGCTAGATTGGCGATGCTACTGAACTTTGCTGTGATTTACATTTTATTCGAATTCCCACGTTCGCACTTGATGTAAACGGTCCAATAATACCGCGATGAAAATGTTGCGTCGATTACTGCACAATGTAGAATCAACGGAAGGCTTGCATTTTTATGGAAATTAATGGATTTGCGTCTGGTGCAATGTTGGATGTGAGCACTAAAATTAGCACTTTATATGATGCAAACTTTGATACAGGTAACAATTTAATTGTCATAAAAAATGTAGTGAATAGACTGGATTGATGATGATTTAATTGTCATAAAAAATGTAGTGAATAGACTGGATTGATGATGGAACTTTGCCGTGATTTTCATTTTATTGGAATTCCCACGTTCGCACTTGATATAAACGGTCCAATTAAAACCACGATGAAAAATTAGCAGAGAATTTCATCCATCCAGCACTAGTTGCAGCAAAACGGTGAACGCATAATCGTGCTGCATCCACCGAGTGGCTATCTTCTTGCGATCTTACAGGGGGAACAGCCGATGTAAGGATTTCTTCCGAGCCATAAAGTACTCGAATTAATTAAAATTCCGAACAATAATCTCGGGATCGTTATCGATCCGTCTATTTGGGACACACCTGGAGCTCAACGCAATTATATTTGCGTCTACACATAAAGTGAAGTAACTCAAAAAACGCGATTCCTGATTTATCACTGTGTGAATATTGCAAGAATAATTCTCGACTAATCAGCAAAATCTTCATATCGAGGTCGGTGAACAGTTATCGTTGCTATTTCCCTAGTAGCACATAATATTGTATCCATATAATAGTATCCATATAATATCCATATAATATTAAAAAGAGATTCAATCTCTTCTTAATATTTAAATATACGTACAATATTTATTTTTTATTAAGTGACTAATATTTCTTTTTAAATATGCAAGAAATATCTATTTCATGTTACGAGAAAAATATTTTTTTCTAAATATTATATGGATCTTTATTTCATATTACAAGTACAGTATTTTATCGATAATTGTCCGCAACACGGGTCTACCCAGGGACAATTATCCGCCAGGGATACTGTTCTTTGCCACGAATGCACATTTTTTAAAAAATATTTACTTTATATTTTTTTTAAATCTACTTTATATTCTCTGAATATTTGGCTAATATTTTGTTAAATATCTATTTTATATTCTTTGAATATTTGGTTAATATTTTGCTAAATATCTATTTTATATTCTCTGAATATTTAGCTTGTATTTTCTAAACATTCAATTTAAATTTCTTGTACATGTATACAATATTAAAAAAATATTTTTCCAATTTCGAAAAAATATATATCCAATATTTCTGTGCTACTAGGGTAAGTTCACATTTTTTAAAAATATTTACTGTATGTTTTTTAAATATCTACTTTATATTCTCTGAATATTTAGCTTGTACGTTTTAAACATTCAATTTATATTTCTTATACATGTATACAATATGTATACAATGTGGTTTAAAAAATATTTTCACAATATTTGAGAAGAATATTTATCCAATATTTTTGTGCTACTAGGGTTCTTATTCGTAGAACAGTGTCACATATTCTATTTGATCGCTGCGGGAGTCACATTAAAACTACAAGATTTATTAGAATGATTATTTGTGAAATATACTTAATAAATGGGTAGAAGTGAGGGGAAGGTGCTTCTCATCGAAATAATTTGGTCTGGATCTTTAATCGAGAACGAGGAACACATAACGAAATAGTGTGTAATGAGTAATGACATCTGGTCAGTGGAGGGCGGGGCTAACAGGTCCCACGCGGTCTCCAGGGTTATTGCGTGCACGAGTTTGCACGCATTTGCCTTCAGCGATGGGATTAAGTAAATCGTAAGAGCTCCATTTAAGAAAGTTAATCGGACTTTACGGGTCACTCGTCACGCAATCAACGTAGTACGCAAATAATCTGTACTTTTTAGTATCTGCAGTTGTTCAATGCAGATTCAATGTTTAACAATAAGTTGTACAATAAGTACTCCGATATCTAACTTCTCTTAACATTTAACATTTTAAATCACGAGCTTTCAGAGATAATAGTTTGACTGTTCGGTTGCAAATGAAAGTACGAGATTGGTTAACGTTTACGTATCAAATGTAATCAAATAACTTCGATTAGGTAATCATGACAATATAGGGAAAGTAATATTCAGAATTTGCCATTAATACCAAATACGCTTCGAAGTTCGGTACGCGCCGTTCGCTTCCAGACATATTGCGAGATATCTGCATAGATATCGAAATAGCTTGAATTATACGACTGCATTAATCAACTCCTGAGTGTCAACTTTCACTGCGCGTCCGAGTTGTTCCGATGATAAAGATAGCTTATCTGGTAGAACAAGAATTTTGATATTTGAACTTTGTCAACTATCTAACATCTAACAAGTCGGACACGAGTTACTACATCGTTACGGACAGCCAAGGATAATATGTTATACCATTCCTGTATGTCCGTGCAAGGAACAAAATTAATCACTTAACAATTTTCAAGCGTTGAAACTAATTGTTGAATCGTTAGAACCACCATAATCTGAAGGAACAACCATTGCGATTCACCTCTTTCAAGGACGTACAACATTTTTCGGACACCCTGTATGTACCTTAGTAGCACTAGCTTTTGATATTGATTAAATAATCTCTATATATAATAAAACCGTGTTTGTCTGTATGTTTGTGACATTTTTAAAGGTATGAAATGTTTTGGGTTACACTTTTTCAAGGGTTAAGAGGCAAGGGGCACCACGTGACATACCTATTCTAGGGTATTTATCAGTGTTACCAACGTCTGCGCGGAGAAAGCTTTTTTTGTTATAACGCTGATAAACATATGTATGTATCAGTCTAATGCTTCAATTTTGCTATGATTCCACGTTTTTTTATTTTTTATTAATGTCTTTATTGCTATTAGTAGATCCGAGTGGACTCAAGCCCAATATATTTTTGTTGTTACGATTCCACGTTGTCAGTCCTGACTAGACGCCATCTAGTCTAACGAGCTGAACTAAAATTGGCTCTAGACTAGCTTTAGACTCTGGCATTATGAATGGAATATGGGTAAATTGAATGTATCGTAGTAAATATATTTTTTAATAATTTTCGTTAAATTTTGTTTGCTTAAAAATAAAATCTCTATATCTGAAACAACCTTGGCGATTGGAAATTTAATTACGTTAATAATCAACCGCTAGTATTATATATATTTTTTTCATCGGCTATATATTAGCGATATTGGCAAATTATCAAACCCTTGAATATCTTGGCTCACCACTTGTAAACTCGTTTTGAAAACGATTTGGAATGAAAATGCCCTGAAGAGTTCCAGCAAGTTTCTCATAAGGATGATCAAGGACGCAGTTTTAGGTCAAGTGGAAACCAGTTTCGACGGATTCAATAAAACTGTATCGCAAAAGTATCGCTTAGTATTTAGGCATTTAGGCTGCGGCACGTGGGCGAGGTATACATATTTCATTGGAACATTGGGATGCCTTGTGAGGCGAAACGGGGAAAGTTCTCGACACAAGCCATCCATTAAAATAACGTAATACTTCTTATTAAGCTAAAAAATTAAAAACTTGGTTATACATTAACATTAAATGTCGTGACTACTTTCCATATTTGTTAGAGGAACATTCATTTGAATCGATAAAATCTACTTGCATCTAAAGTGTATATATTTATATTAAATTCTGTAATATAAATTAATGAAATTATACTTCATATAATTTTGTTTCGAAATGTATGTAATTGCAGCTATCAATTAAGACAAGTATTTCCCTAGTATATACTTAACGATACTTCATAATTTTCTCAATAAAGCCTCAAATCAGAGTCGCCAAATTAAGACTAGTGTCCCCACTCTATTCTCCCACGCTTCCGACGCGGCCTGGTCACGTGACGAATTCTGTCCCTTTCCTATATGCGTCACGATATCACGTGACTAATCCTAGTAAACTTTTTCCCCCTCTTCTGATGACTCTAATCGATATAATTTAATTTTTGCGTTACTCTATGTAAACACGTAAAATTGTGTGAAAGATAAATTCCCTAGTGTATAGTTAACAATACTCCATAATTTTCTCTTTCTCATCTGGCGACTTTAATCGATGAAATTCAATTTTTGCGTTACTCTGTGTAGACACGTAAAATTGTGTGAAAGGTAAATTCCCTAAAAACGCAGCTGTTGAGATTTACCCGATAGATAGACAAGTTAGTGTTCCGAGCTTGCAATTCGCGAGGAATGACGTGTCCTATGTACGTTTGCGCATACATAGCTCGTGGCGAACGGCAAATACAGTTTGTTGCATTATAGCGAGAGCCACGACCTGGGAGGCCTTTCAGATAATACGGAAAGAGGAGCAAAATAACGATCGAGGCTAAAGGAAGTCTGTCGACTATATCTTGTACAGATATGCGTTATGCGTTGTTCGCATTAAGCTTCTTGCCACGGTGCATAAACGTATGCTCCGCTGTTACCGACGACGCAGCCTAGCAGTATCATATATTAATGTAATTTCGCTCTTTCGTTTCGTGCAATTGCAACTGACTATGATTCATCGTCGGCTGACAGTTGTGAAAAACGTCCTGGAACCAATGTCAAAATTCGAAGCTTCGGTAACAAACATCCTGTCGGCGTGTTCACGGTCCCATAAATGGATCCTGCAAACGAAAAAATGAAATATTAATTTTTAGATGAGCCAATGAATCCATTTCTCAATTTGTTCAAACATTGTCAAGATATATTAATAACAAAATAGCTTACTCAAAGCATTGTCAATTTTTAAATAAATATGTTTAGTTATTTTATCTGTATAAAATATGTATGTGTTTCTTTAACTTATATATAAATATAATTTGATAATATTATAAGTATAATAAATTTATATAAAAATAATTTAAGACAAGTGCCGTGTCTTCATAATGGGCCAATTTTTAAAAAATTGAAAAATTGAAGTTATTATATTATATTACATTACGTATACTTACACATCATAAATCATAAATATTTCATCACGTTTTGTGCAAAAAAATATCAGCATGTGTGCAACTAACATAGATCTAGAAAATACAAATTTTCACTTTATATAATACCTACTAATTGCAAGTTTCTCGAAATCTTTATCACGCGTCATTTGTTGGATCGATGTTTCTAATTGTTAAGAAAAATTCAAACCGTTTGATCCAATTTTACTACTCGTTTCGATAAAATGTTCGAGTATGATCTACAAGAACGTAACGAGAGAGAAATGGATGATTTCTTGCTAGCACGGCAAATCAACACCGCGTAAATAGTTCATTAGCAGGGCCAATGGCCCGGAATAGATAGGACATTCACAGACACATGTTTTCAGGAAAACGTGATCGCGCCCAAACATTCCAATCCCACGCAAATCGCTGTCCCTAAGTCCCTCCACGAAATGCCAGGCACTCAAACGCGAGACGACCGAGCGTCGGAACAATTTAGCGATCGACATTTGCTGCTCGCGATCGCCTAAATAGGTAGAAAGTTGTTTATAACACAGGAACACGATCTGCAACCGTGGCAGTTCGAGTAAAATTTACGATTTCAATAGTGCCGTAAAATACATAATGATTTACAACCTGCCGCGACTATTATGGATAAGTATTGTTAAACCTTGTGAGATCAAATCTTGTAGGAAGCTGTTGTTTTGAAAATATTCTCCGACATAAAGGAACCTTCGAAAACATGTTCCTTTTGTGTAGAAACTGTTTGAGACTGTTGGCAATTGAAAAGTGAAAACATATAATTACACAGACCTCTTCTAGAGTCATAAATTCATCATTTGAAATTTGTAATTAGACGATAAAAATTAACTTACACTCCATTATTTATTCACACTTGTGCACATTCGTACCTGTACTTTATTTCAAAAAATAATATATAAAAAACTTTTTAAAAACCACGCTTATATTAGATTGGACTAAATAGGAGAAAATAATATTTTTAGATATTAGTGACTATAAATAAAAGCGCTCCACGCTTTTATTTATGAAATATAATTTTAAAAAATATTAAAATAAAACTAAAACTAAACTAAATTTACTAATATAAAACTAAAATATTATTTTCTCCTTTTTAGTCCAATCTAATATAATCGTGGTTTTTAAAAAGTTTTTTTATATATTTTTCTACTTTTTAGTCTTTACTACTGAGCGTATTTAGTAAGGCCCGGGTTCGATTCCTGCTGAGATACTTCACTGAGATTTTTTATCTCCTAAACGCACAGGTATTTAAAAAAAAATTTAATATTGCACTGTCATCCAGTTCTGAGCTATGTTGAAAATTTCACAATTCAACAACGACAACGACAACTCGGCAAGTTAATATAAACGTGATAAAAAATATTGTTCTAAAAAATGTTATTTTCTCGGTGATTTAACTTCCAGCGCACGGATCAAGCAAGCACCTGCGCTTATGCTTCAGAGGTTCTCTTATGTTCTTCATATATGCTTCTATTAGTAAATATCTCTAGCTACTCTAGCATTTACTACGTACTATATACAGGTGAAATCACCGTTCGTGTAGCCTGTGGTTTTTAGAATGATGAGAGTTAAACGTAGCCATGCACGCGCATTACATAAGCTATGAAATATTGTTGCTCAAACCGGAAATTATCTTATGTATGCATTGGAGATCGGATACCGTGCAAAAAGACAAAGGGAAAAATACACATTCTCCTTTGCTAATCGCATAATTTATAAATCTCGCCGACGTATGATATACTGCTATTCGCTACGGAAGAGAAAACCGCAAAAATACTCATTTCGATTTGTATTATTCGACATTTTCATGCTGTGCTGATTTATCGAGTGAAAGTGCTCGTGTGCAGACCTAGGCAAAGATTTGATCACGACCTAAAACATTATACATTAATAATATATATAATAATAAAAAAATAATAATTACATTATAATTTTAAACAATCGGTAAAATAAGATCATTTAAAATTGCGAAGTATAAAGTATTTGAACAAGAAAAAGTGCTACAGCATCTGTAGCACAATGAATAAATAAAATAATAATTACATTATAATTTTAAACAATCGGCAAAATATGGTCATTTAAAATTGCAAAGTATAAAGTATTTGAGCAAGAACGAACGCTACAGCAGCTGTAGCCCAATGAAACGCTTGTCACGTCGATACATAATATTAGAAAACTTTACCACTAAAAATTTGCAACAAAATCTTATTTTACGTTCGGCAGACGTGAATTAGTATAATTATTGCGTTACGTAATTTTTGGTAACGGACATGATTTCCAATTAAATCCGGGAATTGCCGAGTTTCCTAGCATTAGCGGTGCACAGGTATAAATTATTCCCTAATCGCCAGTGCGAGAGTGGCTTGCAATAGTTTATACGCAAAGAGAAAAGTTGCACAGTATAGTTGTTCGCCGGCGAACTATAAAAGAGCAAAATCACAGGTTTTTTGCATGCAAATCTCCGGTAATAGTGTCTAGAGCGGAATTAGTTTATCGTAAGTGGAACGCCATTACTCTCTTCCAGGAAATATCAATTCTTTAAGTGTACACGAAGCGTTTCAGTTGCGGAGTGGAAACGCATGCATGGTGGCGCGATGGATGCAGGCCCCGGGTTCTTTCACCTGTTATCAAGGAGACTTCATTCACCGAGATATGGTGGCGCAATCTGAATGGCAGCGCCATTGCTCGCTTGCTCGAGTGATTTCACTTCCTTCAAATTCGATCTGCATTCCTATCTAAAATTGTTTGCGCGAATCTCTGGACGTCTGAATGACCGTGCATAATTTCCATGGTTAAACAAGTTTTCAATTCACCTTTCGTTTGTTCGAATAACTCGAATCCTGAAAAATAATTTATAGCTGTTTCCATAACTTCCTCCTGAGGTAAAATTATTTATCATTTCGCTCGAACAATGTAATTGAAATAAAATATCATTTGAAAATAATGTATTGGTTAGAAATACAGCAGCTGTAGCACAATGAATAGATAAAATAATAATTACATTGTAATTTTAAACAATCGGCAAGGTAAGGTCATTTAAAATTGCAAAGTATAAAGTATTTGAACAATAACTCGAATCCTAAAAAATAATTTATAGCTGTTTCCATAACTTCCTCCTGAGGTAAAATTATTTATCATTTCGCTCGAACAATGTAATTGAAATAAAATATCATTTGAAAATAATGTATTGGTTAGAAATACAGCAGCTGTAGCACAATGAATAAATAAAATAATAATTACATTGTAATTTTAAACAATCGGCAAGATAATGTCATTTAAAATTGCAAAGTATAAAGTATTTGAACAATAACTCGAATCCTAAAAAATAATTTATAGCTGTTTCCATAACTTCCTCTTGAGGTAAAATTATTTATCATTTCGCTCGAACAATGTAATTGAAATAAAATATCATTTGAAAATAATTTATTGGTTAGAAATGCCAAATGAAAATGAATTTTTTAGGTTACTTATACAATACAAATAAGTATTTGAAGTAATTCATTATTTCAAACGATTATTATGTTATTTCAAATTAAATATGCCCAACCCTGACACATAATTCGCATTTGTATCGAGTAAATATTGATTTCGGGCGATAAAATGAATTTAGAAATATTATGCTGTATAAGTAAAAGTATTTCAATGACTATTTCGAATACTTTTTGTTGGAAATGTAGCCAGCTCTGCGCTGCAGCGAAACCGAGCAGTTACTAGGCAGACACACTCCGATCCGATGCAAATTTCCTCGACACCCGAGAGCACAGATCTGTTAGGCGTGTAGGCGAGAGATGTCCATCCTCTTATAGGACCAGTCCTCCACTCGCGCCGGACGAGACGGTGTTGGTAGTGACGCCATTGGCGTCACCTAAAGACTTATTCGGATGAGGGAGGAATGCAAGAAATGGAGACTCGATTTTAGGGGGAAATTAAATGTGCTGGAACTATGAAGTAAGTCGCATCTTAATACATTCATGTAGATGATTGCGAAAGTTTGTGCCCGATTTCAAAATAAACCGCAAACGGTTGCATTTTAAAATAACAATCAATAATTTATATCGCCACCATCGTTTCCTACAATTGCCTTGTAACGCTTTACAAACTGGATTCTTTTTTCGTAAAAGATAGTCCAAATGAACGTAATGCCGTTATAATGTTGCTATAAAATTTTACTATTACGTATAATGCATAATATGGAAAAACATTTGGTGGCGCCCATGGTCGTCGCACAGCTCCAGCGCACACTGTGATGGTTGATACACGGTGCCTATTGGACGACTCTGTAGGTACATACGTACAACTCCACGGGATTACGTGCAACTTTCCATATCGAGGAGTTTTATAGCTGTGGCTCTTGGTAGTGGGATAACCAGAGGCGCCTACACGCGTTCGACTTCGACCACTTCAGCTCGAAGTGGTCAATAAGACAAACATCCGCGAGTACGGGGCTGCATTCGTGAAACGTGAATGCCGGGAGTACCATCCAAGAAAAGAGATGTTCCTCTCTCGGATCGAATAAATAGCAACGCTTCAGATCGACCCTTTCGATACATGTTGCTAGCATAATACTCGCAACGCTATATAAAGAACTCGGAATAAACGAACATTTAATTCGACTCGTCCAGCAAAAATATTATAAACACTCTAAATTCTAAATAATTATTTACGATGTTTATACATTCCACAGAAGTAAACGCAAGTAGTGTTATGCTGGTATAATAATTTATTATACAGCATAGTTCGTACAAAACATGACAATCACTATACAAACGCGAATAAATACTTATACTATCATTACTATACAAACTGTTTGTATTATACTTATTAAAATATGAGAATCTTTCATTGCTTAAATTTCACCTGTTCTAGACTTGGAGTTTAATTGTCCCTAGAGTTCAGACATGTCTAACAATGCATTTAAATGCGTCGGCAGCCAATTCATGCCGTTATGACACACGAATAGGACGTTGCCGTCTATGTAGGCTTGCACGTTGCCCACTTTGTAAACTTGTTTCGCTTCCCTGTAACGATTTGGTATTGGCATGAACAGGATGCCTCTTTCCTCGCACTTCTTCTGCACGAGGTCCTTGAAGCCTTGGGGAATTTGCGATGCTGTTCTCACTGCCTCCGCGAGCCTCTGCGAAAATGTATATTATTATAAAATTTGCTATGAAACAGACGACTAGATTCCAATGAATGTATAATAAATCAAATTGTACCTCCATCCTTGGTTGAGCATTTGCTGGCATCTGTGACATAGTAGGCTGAGTCCTTTCCAAGCTTGTCAGATACGAAACTTGTTCCATTGCTCCTGGTTGATGGCTTTGTGGTGCACTGACTGCTCTATTCATCATATCCAACGCTTTCTTGAAATGCTCTATAACGTAAATTGATAATATTATGAGTTACATACGCTTAGTATACACATATATCAAATTTGATTGCATATTAAACTTACCTTTCACTAGTGGTTCGTTCAGTAGTTTCTCACTCAGCATGCCTTTCCATCCCATGTACCAGTTCGTAACTTGATCATAGTTGGGGGAATGATTCAACCACAATGCTAAAACTTGCAACCATTTGGGGAAGAAGAATTTGTCGAGCAAACTTGCCATTATGTGAATTGGAATCAGGTCTTTCCATTCGTAAACCCAGTTCCATTGATCTAAATGCTGCTGGTGTGGATTTATGAGAAATTCTGAGAGCGCTATTTGCAGTTTTGGGATTATGTTTTTTACTAGGAACGCTTCCATGTCTCCCTTCGCGAAGACGCTGGACCATGGTTGTAGCATTAGCCTGGCAGATCTGTCGGATGGATGCCAGCCACCTAATGCAGAACCTAGTTTCCGGCGTATTATTGGATATATTAAAGTGTCTAAACGATTCCCTGCAAAAATTAAATATTTAATAAGTCCACGAACGTAAGAGCATTTTTCAACGTGAATTTTGTAATTAAAAATCTATACTTACGTAATAGTGGTAGCCAAGGATGAATCCACGTGTGAATAGGCACAGTGTCCGTAAGAGGATTCCATTCCTCCACTTCCAAGGTAAGCTTTGGAAGTATCAATAAATCTAAAATATTTTCCAATATCCAACCCGGAAGTAATGGTATCCAGATTTCTATTAATTTGATAAGAGGATCCGGCTGTCTACAAGCCCACTGTCTGAAATTAAAATTAGTAAACAATTCTACTTTGATTTCACCTCTGTTTATATGCAAGAAAATAAAACTTGCTGTATGGCTCCCCTAATTGACGGCATCCACGCGTTCCAAACAAGCTGATCGTACGGATGCATAGTTCTCGTTTGTAGCGTTGTAGTACCGCATTCCAAAATACTCTTCCATTCTTTAAACAATTTAATAGGTTGCGTTGGTTGGATCGTGGGGTACCAACTAGCCAAATAATCCTTTATTTTTGGACTAACGAAACTACTGGCCAATTCACCAAGCTCATACATTTTATATTCCACATAATATTTGTCCTGCAAATCTTTGAAGACTTCAGCAGTATCTTGTAAGGTATATTGGTTGGTTTCGTCCAATAACTTGTCTACGATATCTAAGACATTTTCTAAAGTATCGATAACTTGGCCATGAAGATCTATAACTTTACAAATATTTTTCTTCTCTGCTTCTAATGCGACCACTCTATCGCTCAAATGCCTCGTTCGTCTATCATTTTGGATAATATCTTGTTCGCACATGTCCAGAAGTATATTTAAGTTATGTTGAAGCTCTGGTAGTGCAAAATTAACTTTAGATTTCTTATCGGTAATCACAACATTTTCATCGGGTCTCTGTTGACCTCCGGCTATTGCATGATAACCACTGAGAATTCTCTGTTCTGGACCAGTCATATCTATAACCTTAACTCTACTCAATTCATTTGATGATCCCACTTTCTTATTAGGTTTCAATTTTCCATCTTCCAATACTTGGTCTACACTTCGGTATACATATTTTACTTTCTTCTTCGTTGCAGTGCTGTCTCCTTTTCGCCACTGCGACGATTTCCCTTTGGTATCTTTCCCCTCCTCTGCGTCTTCTTCCTTTTTCTTTTCTGGCACTTTTGGGCATTTTTCTGGACCATAAGCACCAATGGCACCTCTGCCCTTTCTCAAATGTGCTTCTATAGGAGCGCTTATGCCTTGTAATTGTTTACCCAATCCTTTGCCAGGTTCGAAACCCATCTAAATTATTAGCAAAATATATTTTAATGTATCTTTATAATGGGAGCCATATAAATGGTACAGAATTTTATTTACATACCTGTAATAGTATTTTTGCTCCAATACCTCTTGTATGACGTTCCCACTTACCCACTCCAGTTTCAATAAGCGAGGGGTTAACGTTATGTTTCTTTCTACGTAAGCCAGCAATATCTCCATCTGTATGCATAGAAAAAGATACACGTAATGGTGTCATGCTTGGTCGTTCGTCTTCAGAACTGAAATAATGAAATTGAAAGGTAAAAAAATCGATGCAGAGCCACTACCATTTCTCGAAGCAAAATTGTGTAACAAGTGTCAACTGGAAACAATCTATAAACTGAACAAGTAGGGAAAGAAAATGTAATACCTTGAACTATTTGGATATTCCCTCTGAGATTTACTTGTATTCGCATCGTCGCTATCATCTTCCTCTTGCTCCTCCTTCTCCTCTTTCGGTTTTCCTGCTTGTTGAATACCACCCGCTACAAAACTAACAGGAGCAGTATAATTTTTCGGTCCTTTGTCGAAAGTTCTGAACGATGGTCTGGCAGATAATTCATCTTCGTCGCTATCATCTGCCCAAATACCTGAGGCAAAATAATTTTGTTCAGCACATAAATACTCGAAATACAATTATAGAAATACTATATATATATATATATATATATATATATATTTTCACAACAGTGAAATTAGAAATCTTACCAAGCATTTGTTGCTTTTTGGTTAATTTTCGTCTGGGACGATTAATATTAAATTCATTTTCAAGATCGTAGTCTGTGATCTCGAAACTTTCTACCTCGTCGTCGGACATTTTGTTAATGTATTTTAATATGCTCGATGAAACAAGAAATGTTCACTGTTTTACATTGAATATTTCACGTAAATACAAAACTGACGTGCATCGTCTGTGGCAGAGATGATACAAGAGTGCTCACAATGGCTCACACCCGCGGTCTTTTCTACCACCACTTTTATCAGTGTAGATAGAGACAATGTTTTTAGAAAACGTTGTGTGATAAAGAAATTTTGCTTTCGGATTTAGTTTTAGAATGACAAATTCTATGAGAATCACTCAACAGATATTACTGAACACGAAAAATGTTTCAGTTTGTTGGTCTGTGATTTACTTCCTAATTATTCTTCAATATTCTTGCCAACAACTCCGTTTTATTTGAAGTTTACTTCAAAGAATGTTGTAGTAATTTATATTTGTGGAACTTATATATGTTCTTAACTAAAAAATAAGACAAGGAGGAACCAAATATATAAAACCTGTTTTATTTACATGCTGTCTCTGTCTATATTGTGTAAAACAAAATAAAGATGTCACTACTATGCAAGAATAATTCTCAAAGTATCGTACGCCGCCCAATATTATGGCACGCCATAGTAAGTATTAGCATTACGAGTATAATTAATTTGAAGTAAAGAATGTATTTTTCTTTTCTGATGAAACTGATGTTACAAGAGAATTCTGCATGGACAGCAAAAGCAGTGGGACTGCAATGATTATCAAGGAATTCGACGAGATTTTCGACAATCTTAATGGAGAAGGAAGGAAACATGGACCAGGACCTATAACAAGAAGAATTTTCTAATGAAATTGATTCCTCGATTTGTATTGCAAAAATTAATACCAAAGTTTGATTGTACAAATTGTACATTACATGTATTAAAACCAGCGATAAGTAGAAATAGAAATATTATTCTTAATGATGACTTGTTACGGTGTATATGTAGAAGTTATGTAAAGTAATGTAAAAAGTACAATTAAACATTTTATAAGAAAACATGTAGTTTTCATTTTTACGCGCGACCACAAAAATTTAGTTATTGATTTCCTTCTAGATTATTTAGTTTCGTATGCAAAGCGACTTTTACCAACTTCATGTTCACTTAGCATCGTAATTAGAAATAGTAAGTATAGGAAACATTGTAAATAGTAGTATGTAATTATAAATGTAAAAAATGCAATATTGAATAAAAAGTATTTAAAATGTAATAAAATGTTTTAATTATTTTATTTCTAAATAAAATTTATAAATTAGCAAGGAATGGGTAGTATGGATTTCAAATTCCCGCGTTTTGACCCGTTAGTTGTGTAACACCAAATTCAGATGGCGTTCGATTTCGTGCTAAAATACATTGAGTGACACTACCCTGCTGTCTGTGGTTGCAGTCAGAAGTATAGTAATCTTTCGTTCTAAATTCTAAGATGTCGCTGTAAGCACTGACTGCAAGCAAAAGCTCGTTCGTAAGTTGGTAGCGTTCGTAAGCTAGGGTTTTGCAAAAGCTACAAATAATTTTGGGTAGTGGCTTGGAGCAGCTTCGTAACCTTACGACGCGTGGTTGACACGGTTTGTGTTATTAATAATTTACCGGGGTTTTTGAAATAATTCACGTTCCCCTACTACCGGTTTGACATAGTAATCAGTGTCAGTGCTGACAGTGTTAGTGTTGGTTGTTTGCTAGTGCCGGTTTGTTGTTGCATCTTCGTTAAGAAAAAGTTGATCCGACAATGGGAAACGTTCACACCTGTGGTCCAAACGAAGCTCTCGTTGTATCAGGTACGCAAATCAATGGGAAACGATGATTTCATCAAGCGGTGCGATATAATAACCTAGAGCTGCTTCGCTTGATTCACTTTCCGTAGCTTTCTACTTGCTTTACCGGCTTCGATAGATCAACAAAGTTGTGCTCTGCTTTTCGAGAGAGGGTTCTTGAGATGCATCAACAGTCATAATAGATGTCCATCGTTATCCTATAATTCGCGTTCACGGGATGAAGCTGGCCGGAAACCTATTATGACCTCAGATCTCTTCTCTCGCAAAATAGACGCTGTTTGATTTTGTCAGAAATTTTTACTATTTAAGTTAGTTGAATAATTCGTATGTGTATTTAAAGAAACTCGTAGTATGGTCATCGGCGTATTCATCTAATATCATGTACGTAATTGCGTTTTTTATTTTTGTATATAGGTTATTTATTTTGGAGCAATGCACCGTACAAGTGGGAAAAATAATATTACTTCTCATAACTATTTCAAGTTGTATACATATATTTTGATGTTGGGACAATGAGAAATATAAACTGCAATTTGGTTAATTCAAAGTTAAATAAATAATGGAATTACAACTTGCGCTGGTAGTAGTTAAAGTTATATTTCAATCCTGAAATGTAATGTAGGGTAGAAAAGTAGTGAACCGATAGACTAACCTATCTAGATAGACTAACGTATCTAGAAATTAAAGTATTTTTAGTTGATTGTACTTATATTGTATACTATCGTGTATAGTATAATAGCAATAAGGGTAATGGAACTTATAGTCTCTCATGGGATGATAAAAGTAACTAGGATATAGAAACAAGACCGAGCTGAATAATCTCAAGGTAAAACCAATGGACGTACACGTATGATCGTATATACTCTAATTCTGCCAATTGAAAATAAGATCAGAGGGTTAACAATCTATGAAAGCGTAGCCATTACAAACTGTATTAATAGAATACTGTGCGTATAATTATGTATCAGTGTCAATAATATTTTTAATATATCCCACATATTTATAATTTTAGACATACTGTCGTTCATGCGCTTCCCAATTTTGTAATCGTTGGAACCAATTTTTCAGTATTCTACACACAAACTATGACGTTGAACAAATTGCTAAGTAAGATTAGTTTAACGCTAGGTTTATGGAACGCTAAAAAACAACTATATTATATTACTCTGTGAAAATAACAAGAATACGTCTATCCAAATTTTAAAACTCAATACTTATAAATTAAAAATATTAGAATCTGTAAGTCTAGCATTAAATATTTTAGCAGAAAAGCATTAAAAATAGTCAGTGCGAATAGTAGAAAGAAAATTTAATAAACTTAAAAACATTTTCTTATTAAAATAATTAAATTTTAAATTTCCTTTAAGAAACATTGTTTGCAATTTTGGTATATAGCTTTATTAAGTACGTAATTAGTTTATTGTTTTCGATCATTTTTCGAAGATTACTATACATAAGTAAAATGAGTTAAATTTTTTAACATGCTGGTATTGAATTATGATTAACACAAGATGAATGGAAAGGAATATTAAACAAATTTCCGCGTCGTAGCAGTGTTATCGGAAATATTTGCTTTTATCACGGAAGCGTTAAGTTGTAGATGCGTGACTCATCCAAAGTTTTATGTCACCGTCGCACTCCTGACATGTTTCTATACATAAAGGTGTCTTTTGTTGACACGTACAACGATGTAGGTCACTCGATTCTCGTGCAATGTCGCGTGCACGCAAATATATAATTCATTATCTCACCTAACTCATTGAAACGAGTTACATTGTATTATGGGAATTGTAGCGTCACGCGTATGGCGGCCTTTACGGGGACGGCCTCTAATTGCCATCCATATGACGCATCACGAGCGATGTTTACGTGGCGGCCATTAGCAAAACGAAAGGTCACGATTAAAAATTTCGTATTTCGAAATTTACAAGATTTATGTAAAACTGCAGTTAAAAATACAGCGTTGCAAAGATTTACGCAAGGTTATTGTAAAACATTTGTTTTAGCCTTATATAAATTAAATAAATACATAAGCTAAATATTTAGCATCCAATTATTTTTAATTTATGTTTAAGGGATCTTATTTTTGTAAATTTGTAAACTCGTAGATAAGTTTATATATTATATAAAGTTTATATTTTATAATTTATTTCTACTGATAAGGATTTTATTGGATTAGAAAGTGGGAAAAGATTGTATTAAGTTTCTTTTATTTATTTTGTCAAGATATTTTTTCCCTGTATGTTATAATAAGCATGTTTTTATTGGAAAATAAAGAACAACAGAATTAACCAGTTATACTGTTTTTTTTTTATTTTTTTGTCGTTTATTATAGGATGAATATCATTGTATTGTATAATTTGTAAATATTTTATTTCTGTAGTTCGAATAGAGAACGCTTTATTTACATTTGCACTCTAATTGCAAGATATGCAAAAATGATTAGTCTAATTGCAAGATAAGCAAAACATGAAGGAAAAACAGGACTAGTTTGTGATAAGGCTTCTGTGCGATGTATTTTACGCCTTCAAATGTAGATACGATAAATGCACTGCCACTCAACGACGCTTTCCATTTCTAATGAGTTCGGTATCTATGATAAATGATTGCTGTCTTCTACAATGTTATATTCGATTACTGTTGCTAGCAGGCAGTTCGAAAACTTTTGTACAAAGAGAGAGTTCCAAGACGATTATGGTAATTTTTTTCAGGAATTTTCAAGGTCGTCAAGAATTTGGTCAAATATCTCGAAAACTATTAGAGCTAGAGGTGTAGATTACACAGAAAAATTGCGTATTTTCTAATAAGGAATAAATCTGCGGAAACAGATTTCCAATAACACTCTTTCTGAATTTTTTCCAATTTAGTTGGACATTCAGAAATGTTTTTGCCAAATTTGTTAATCACAATTCTTATATTTTAATCGTGCTCTCTAAAGTTCTCACACAGGTAATAGAAAAAACTTTTCTAAGTACCTATACTTCGTAGGTGCGTTGCATTTCGACTTTCGTTTATTAAAATATTCTTTGAAAAGAGTACAGTTATAAACAATAAGAAAAGAAAAGTAGACAAAAACATACTATCACTTGACACAAAATGTCGTACACAATTTCTACAAAAATTAGATTTTCAAAATTTTTCACAAATGTTGTGACGAGAAAATCAGGTTTCCTATAAGGAACAATTCATTGTTAACTTTGTAACACCTGTAATTAATATCCCAAAGGTTATACGTTTACTACAAATACTCTACAGCATTAACAACTGCATCGAAACGACTGCGTCTTAAATTGACTTCCACCAAGATTCTGATCAGCTATCCAACGAAGTAGTCGGCTATTTAACAAACTTCATTGCCAAAACTCTTTGATCATATCAGCCGCCTTCTCTCCAATCATATAAATTCCGGCGTTCACGTGCCCCGTAGGTATGGTCGGCATAATGCTGGCATCAGCTACCCTCAATCCCTTCATACCATAAACTCTAAGCTTGGGATCTACAACGGCATAAGTATCGCTCTCAGGTCCCATTTTCACAGTTCCAATCTCATGATTCATCATCGACGGCAAATGTTTGATAGCACATCGCCAATAGTCGTCGCTGGCAAACTCGAATTCCGTGCATCCAGGAATCTTGATATCATGCAATCTACTCCCATACTTCCTGAAGGGAGCCGTCTTGGAAATGTTGATAGCGTGTTTGATGCCTTCCAGAATGATTTCCACGTCTGCCGGGTGGTCGAAGAAATTAGGCTCCATTCTTGGCGGATCGAAGGGGTCCCTGGACTTCAAAGTCAGCCTACCAACGCTCCTGGGGTTTTGCAAAATAGGCCAAATGGACCAGGCGTCCTTATTTTCGATTGGCTTGTAGACAGTATGGTAAAGCTCAGGGGAGATTCTCAAAGCCTTCTTCAAGGGTATACCCCCGTCAGAGTGCACTGACCCAGCGGTGAATAATAGTTCAATGTCAGGCCTACTATCAGGGGCGTACTTCGTCCTGATGAAGGCTAGAGCCTCTGCTCCGCCTGGCATAGACATCAGGCCACCTCTATTCAGAAAGTATTGCACGAAAACGCTAGGTCTAGCCAGTCTGCTCTGCAGCAAGGATACTGGTTGATTCACCATGAACGTTAGTCCCAGGAATCCTATATGCTCGTACATGCTATAGCCTACTTTCAAATCCTTTAGTACTTTAATTCCTAGATCCTCTAAGTGATCCCGAGGACCTATACCGGAGAGCATTAGCAACTTCGCTGAGTCGATAGTCCCTGCAGATAGGATTACTTCTTTTGAACAGAAGACTCGTTTGCGTTGATTGTTTTGGACGAACTCTACACCGTACGCTTGGTTATTATCGTTGATTAAGACTTTGGTGACCATCGCGCCTGTTATTATGTCGAGATTTGGACGATTGACACGTAGGTACGCCTTCGATGCGCTGCACCGGGTTCCTTTGTCCAGGTTCGCTTGGATGTAAGAGAAGCCGATTTGATCTTCTCCGTTGTAGTCTGTGATCTTGTAGCCTAGTTCGCGACCAGCCTTCAGGAACGCTTTCGCTAATTCTGTCTGATAGGGCACGTATTCCACGCACAGGTAGCCTTGGTTGCCGTGGTAGGAGGAATTCGTGATACCTAGAAAAACATCATTTTTCATTATACTCATTTTCAGTTGTTTTCGATTCTGCAAGGGGTTGCAAGTGACAAGACTCACCTGGCACATTGAATTTCTCGCTCTTTATATAATAGGGCAGGACGTCATTGTAAGACCATCCTTCATTCCCAAGCGCAGACCAAATATCATAATCCAGCCTGTTCCCTCTCGTGTGGATCATATAATTGAGAGAACTGGTGCCACCTAGGGACTTCCCTCGGGGCCAGGAGCACTGTCGGTTGATCATCCCCAGGCAAGCATTCTTCTGCGGCTCAACTTTGTAACCCCAGTTGTAGTTTGATAGCTGGAAGTATCCTACGAGAATTGGGATCTGGTGAAGCACCGTTTCGGTCCCGCCTGCCTCCAGAAGCAGCACATTCCATTTCCTGTTCTCCGAGAGGCGATTGGCAAGGACGGAACCTGCAGAACCTGCTCCCACAATGACGAAGTCGTATTTCTTGTTATTGGGGTCGACCCTGTTCAGCACTTCTGCTGGTGGCCCGTAAGTCCTCAATGATTCGAGTAGCGATTGAGAATTTATAGGGACGGCGAAGAACGATGCTAGGAGTAGCACACCATAGGCTACGTATACCATATTGCTGTGAAGTAGCAAAGTACTAGTTTAGCAGTGGACATCAATTAAGTGGACATTAATTTTTATATTAAATCAGTATTTTTCGCGGGTATCTTTAGAGAACCCAAGATTTTAATTGGACCTGATCATTCGATAGCCTAACAAAAAAGAAAACTTTCTGTCAAGTTTCAGCCCGATATCTGGCGTGCACAGGTAGTTACATAGATTTTGTAATGATACACATCAAACTGGTTTGACATTGTCACGCCAGGGGAAAGTTACACATTCCTATACTGCATGTGGTACTGCGTAACAGTATCTGGTAAACTCCTATCAAAAGTATTTCTAGCAATTGCCGAACATGATCGCACGATTTGATAACGTTTCTGTAACTGTCACAGAATCCGGAAAATGCAAACGGATGCAGAGTTTTAAAATAATATCGTTTATTCATGTCAATGATACCACTAAAGCACACACCACTTTTCCAGCCCCGCGACGTTCACTTTTATATGTTATACTGGGTGTTCCCAAATTTTGTATTTCCTTGAGAGAGGCAATTCCTGAGGTAGTTCGATAAAACTTTTTCCTTTGGAAAAACGACTTTGTTGAGGAGCTATTAAACAAAAAGCACGTATTCTGATTCGTTCGTGTTTTTCGTTAATAACTCCTTAACGAAGGACAGGTTTCTTCACTGACCTTGGGAATCACACCTTTGAAAGAAGTACCAAATTTGTGGGACCCTCCATTGGTTCACATTTATTCCACGTATAGCTAGTTGACCTGACCATTCATGGACATCTACATGAGGTGCATGATCCCATTCTTGGCAACTCGGGAATCGAATTCAGCCATTATGTCATAAGCAAATACAGTCTCTTTGCCAACGAGATCCGGTTAAATGGTTTCGTTTGAAATTGCCATGCTTGTTTTTTTATTCATTGTTTCTCGTTAGAATTGTTCTCAACTTGTTTCACGGTTAAAATTTGTATGCTCCCATTATTTAATCTTCATACGTTCCTCGGAAATGTTCCACTGAGAAGTCACTTATTTTCACAATGTCATCAAATGACGTGGGTATAGACGTTTGTACCGAATTTTGAACCGAGGAACGTATGAGGACCCGGCGTTAAGCTTGTTGCCCTACACGTTTCGATCGATTTTGTAACGGTAATTGTCGTTGTCGAATTGTCGTTACCATTATTCTTGGCACGAATATCGAGTCGTCCAGTTCCGTCGCTACCAAAAGACCGGACGGCGTTGCTTGTTCGCCAAAACTGCTTCTGGAGACCCAGTGTCCACTTTCCACTTCGAGATCCACCAGAGAAATGCGCTTTCTCGTTGTCGTTCACGTAATACTTACCGGAGGCTTGAGTAATGCCGACTTGGACTCCACGCGACCCCTTCTCGTGTTTTCTATATTCCAACGTGCATCTATTTGATCTCGTGCACGTTTCACTTTTATACCCCGTACATTGTACACTGTTCTCCAGAAGTATTACATTAGCATTTCACTCACACTTACGCCAATCTGTGCCATTCCAGGTGTAACACGTACAGTTAATTTTATGTTCTCTATTATATAGGGTCTCTCAAAAATATATTTCCGTGGAAGGGATTCCTAAGGTAATTTACAGTAACTTTTTCTTTTGCGAAAATGTTCTACGCGGCTTCGTTAACGAGATATTAACGAGAATGCCTTAGCGCCACGCCCCGCTGAGTGCGGCGTTGGCATTGGCAGAACCGAGATCCGCCCCCTCTGCAGCTACGCTCTGATTGGTCCATGTTTTCCGCTAATAACTTCTTAACGAAGCGGCGGAGAACATTTTCGTAAAGGAAAAAGTTATTTTAAATGAGGCTGGACATCATCCCCTTGAAGGATCCTTTAATTATTACCAATGAAGATGTCCAAAAACAAAAGTTTGTCTTTTTCCTCAAAACGTGGTGTACTTATCGTATCGTATCTTATCGTATCGTAGCCAATTAAATCTATTTTTTCGAAAATACATGCGCCTTCTTAATACTTATAAACGATACTGTACTCGTACGTTCCAACTTGGCAAATGCGCAATTATCTTTACCAAGTGCAGTCTCGTGCTCTTCGTACATCTTGTCAAGTATGTTTTGCAGACGGAGACAGTTCAGTGATCTTCAACTACAATAGGACCTCGATTAACCGAACTCAATGTTATTCAGCGCACGATCACGCATTTGCATGTCCATGCAGTATCGTGGACGTTGATCGTATAAATTGAATTCAACAATCCAACGTTTTTGCAATAAATATACGTTTCGACCAATATTAATAATTATTGACCAATATTAATAACCAAAATTATATATGTCTTAATTAATACTAAACACTTGAATTTTCTCGTTCTTCACTCGTTTCGTTATAGAGTAATTATTAAGAGTTAAATAAAAATCAAATTTAAGTTTGTTTTAAAGTTAAACAATTTTACAAACTCGAAGCTCTGAAATGTTTAAAATATTGTTCGAGTTCAGAGTTTTATTTTGAGTTCAATCCGAGCAGAGGCAAAACGTAAACTTTTTGAGATCGACAAAGATCGTCGATTTAATCCGTTAATGTTATGGAGTAATACAGATTATAAAATGGTGGAACGAGTAACGAACCGTGGTCCCGTAGCAATCGACTGTAAAATCGATCACCGATACGCATAGTTCCGACAGTTATGTTACGCAACAAGTTTCGAATTGGTTAGCAATTCAAATTCGAAAGTGAAATCACATATATAGAAAAGAAATTCTCTCTGCCTGGAATTGAAATTCTATTGGAATAATGAATTAGCGTCGGGAAAGTACTACACGTGAATGCCGCAAATTATTTTCAGTGTTACAACGTTGGCCAGTGCGTGGAATGTTTTAATTACAACCGGAAAAAGGAAGAAATCTGCTCGCGAATGTGTTCACAAAGGAAAAACCACTGACGATTATTCCTGGAAAAAGGTTCGAACAAAACTTCGCCTGCGTTGTTTCGCATACCAAATAGTTTACGAGTAATTTAAGTGACATGCATGGACATTTATTTCTTCTCTTAATAATTACAATGAATCGAACTCCAAATTGGTGCAAGAAGCTTTTGAAAATACTCTCAGCAATGTTATCTCGAGTTGATAAATCTTGAAAATTACTTCCTACGGTTTTATAACGCCATAAACTATATTATTATTATTTAAGTAGTCGACTAATGAACTGTAGTGAAAGTTTAACGGTTACTATTGATAAAAGCTTCGCCACTTTCCCTGCTCTTTTAATTTGTTTGATAATTTCTAAAAATAATATTAATGATTATGAGCAAAATGAAATGATCAAAATTTTTTTAGAAAAATATTGTAAAAATTGGACAATGTTTAAAAACATAACCGATGAAGGATTATTATTGCACAGTTTTGTAGCTTCTTGTCGCGACTATTCTGCAAAGAAATATAAAAACTAGACGTTGGGCTAACGATAAAAGTGAACGGATCTCGGGATCTATTTTGCAATTTTGGTACGAGCTTCGTAAATAGAATATACAGTCCAGAGCAGCAGAACCAGTACGCAGGAAAAGTATATTTCTTGCAGCCAGACACTAACTTATCATAAAAATAACCTTGTACCTATTCATAGCTTTCATGTTGCTAACCTGTAGAGCCACTCTAATTCCTTTTACCAAAACTTTTTCCTCTTTTTGCATAGCTCTGCTAATATTGCACAAAAATTCGTTAATGTTTTATTTATTGCTGATCAGCAGATTAGAATATTAAAAGAGTATCAAATTAAGAAAAATTATTTAATTGAGAGAGATATCGTTCAATTAATTTTAATTCTTTTAAAATATTCATTTATGCCCCTTGTTGTATTTTACAATAAGTTTTTGGTTATTTAATAACTGTAAACAAACACGCAAATTCAAATATTTAACATACCTATAATATGTAACGTGGCTGTAGTAAAAATAGTAATTTTTCAAAGCCCACAAGACAACATTTTACAAAATAAATATAAACACTTGTTTATATTAACTGAAAATTATTATACTCACTGCAGGTGATCTGAACTTCACGCGACCAAGTTCACTGTCGTTCTGCCGCGATTTTTCAGCCATTCGTTTGAAGAAGTGTTTTTTATTATGATTGGTTAAGAGGTTAGTGTTTCACGGTTAGAATGAATTGGTTAAGGGAGGGGGAAAGAAAACGAAAGGGAGCCATTCACCCTGGGTCTACTCGAGACTCTAAAAGTTGGTAGCTTTAGTACTATATTTCAGGATATTTTATAAAAATTTTAGCAAAAATAATATTTTCGAATGGTACATTTAATGTCTTCTAAAAAATAAATACGCAATAGTCAGTTTACGTTTCTTTATTTAGCCCCCAGCCATCCCACAGTTGCTCATATTTAGAAAGGGATTTTTCAAACTTAATTGTTTACTTTACGTCGTATTGATTGTTTATTGTTTGTATCAATTTAACAGCAAGGACCAAATTAAGTTGGAGAATGAGGGATGGATGGGGTTAATTACAATCTTACATTAAAGTTACAGTGTATGGCACGTAGATAGCAAAGTTTACCTGAGAAAACATAATTCTTTATTACTGTTGCAAACGATTGTTATTTGCGTTAATCGTATAAAGATGTGAGATGTTACAAACAAGTTATAAAAATTATTCTCTTGTCATTTCAATCTTCTACACCAGACAAACATTCTTACATGCATACAACATCCTTATGTATACTTCATTGATTACATTATTCTAGAATTAATATCCATGAAACCTGTAAAATCTTGCTTTTTGGTCTGAAACATTCCAAACTCGTTAACTGTACATAAAGTTCATCCAACAAACATAATTAAAAAATACTTAAAATCTAGTTCAACACAACCATCGTTTCCACAATGTACACAGTTTAAAAAAATATATATCTCAACAACAAGTATCTCTACAGCTCGCAATTTTCTAAAAGCAATTAGAAAAATCACTATCATTATCTCGTCGTGGTATAGTCCAGCCAGTCGCTTTTAACAAGATCGGCACCTTTCTCGCCTATCATAATTACTGGCGCGTTAGTATTTCCACTGCTAATAGTCGGCATGATAGAGGCATCGATCACCCTGAGACCTCCAACGCCGTAAACTCTTAATCTAGGATCCACTACAGCAGTAGGATCACTCGGTGGTCCCATCTTTGTAGTCCCAACGGGATGATAGATCGTCATGGAAATATGCCTGATGTGGCACTCCCAATAGGCATCCGAGGCAAACTTCAAATGCTTGCACCCTGGCAGATTGACCCGGTATGTCCTGGAGCCAAACTGCTTGAAAACCTTCGCCTCGCTAATTTTCATAGCGAGCTTGGCACCTTCGACCAAGGTAGCAATGTCTCTAGTATCAGCGAAGTAGTTGGCGTCGATAACAGGACTGCTGAAGGGATTGGAGCTTCTTAACCTGACAGTGCCGCGAGATCTTGGTCTCAACAATAATGGCATGATGGTCCAAGCGTCCTTGTCAGCGATTGGCTTGTAAACAGAGTCATAAACCTCGTCGGTAATTCCCAAGACTCGCTTCACCTGAACTCCGGCGTCAGAATTGATAGAAGCTGGCGCCATGTGGAACTGAATATCAGGATAGTCGATGGACCTATTGGCAAACTTAGTATTGACAAAGGCGTAGCCTTCGACCCCTCCTAGGGTGGTCATAGGCCCCCTACCATTGGCCACGTAGTGCATGGTAATAGGCGCAGCCTGAAGACGGTTTTGCACAATGGCAACTGGTTTATCGATCAAGAAAGTCAATCCTCCCATGCCGACATGATCTTGGAGGTTATCTCCGACTCGGAGGTCTTTGATTACGGGGATGCCTAATTGCTGAAGGTGCTCGCTGGGCCCTATACCCGACAACATCAGGATTTGGGCGCTGTTCACGGCACCAGCTGAGAGGATCACTTCCTTGCGAGCTCTGACGATCTGCCTGCGACCGTCGCGGAAGAATTCGACGCCAGTGGCTCGCATGGTGACTGGGTCAACTAGGACTTTGGTCACGTGTGCGTTCATGGCCATGTGGATGTTCCTGCGGAGTCTGACGGGCCGAAGGAACGCTTTTGCTGTGGAGCATCTGCTGCCTCTGCGAATGGTCCCTTGAGCAATCATGAAGCCTGTTTGTCGCTCGCCGTTGATGTCCCTATTCTCGTAGCCCAACTCCACTCCCGCCTGCACGAACGCAACAACCAGAGGCGTTTTCCATGGGGCTTCCTGTACCTGTGAGATAGGACAAATAGGGAATATATCTGATTTTGACGAGGACATATTGTTTAACGAAGACATTATTTCTTACGCACCGTTAGGTAGCCGCCCGTAGAGTGATAGGCGCTCTTCTGCAGATAAGGGTTGCGGTTGTCCTCAGACTTCTTGAAGTAGTATAAAGCCTGATCATACCCCCAGCCAGGATTACCGAGAGACTCCCAATGGTCGTAATCGTGGCGATTCCCACGAACGTACAGCATGTAGTTGAGCACACTGGAACCACCTAGAACCTTGCCCCGGGGCCAATTGCAGCGGCCACCTTTCATCGCCAAGCAGGCTCTGCCAGTTGGTTCCGTTTTATATTTCCAATCCAACTTCGTCAGCTGAAGATAGGCAGCCAACGAAGGCACGTCCGTTATTTCGTTCTCATCTGGCCCGGCTTCTAGTAGAAGCACATTCCAATCCGGGATTTCTGATAGTCTGCTAGCTACCACTGCTCCTGCCGAGCCTCCTCCCACCACGATGAAGTCGTACTCCGGGTACAAAGGGTATCGGTTGATGGGTCGACTTTCCGGGTCCAGTTGGTCGTAGCGGTAGTAGGACAGGCCTGCTATTAGCAAAGGGATCAGCCATAGGCTCGTTCCCATGAGACCCAACGCTCCCTTCAAGGCGGACGTCACCACTATCGCGCTGAACACCATGCTTCTTCAATCGGAATTTTGAATGAGTTTGAAGATTACAGGGTAGCATAACGTTGGGAAGGATGGGGTTAGATAATGTCTGGAGGTCGAGTGCCTAGTCTTTCGGTCCTGGGTACTTTGAACGGTGTGTAGGAGATTACGGTGATCATCGTGGAGTCGGTGGACCTGTCGGAGTCTTCATGGGGATGATTGTCCTGTAATTATATGGAAATAGTCCGAATTTGAATCTGTGCACATTGTAATATAATTCTTTTATAACAATTTGCGCTTAACGCGATAAATCTTGTTCATTTCTCAATTTTTGTTTCGCTAATAAGTACAATTTCGAGGTTATGTTATTGTAAAGCGGGATTGTTTTGAAAAGAAGAAAGTTAACATTCCTTATGAATAATAATTAATTGATTGGTTATCGATCGTAATTTATCTTCACGATATTACAAATTTTATTCGCGGCGCAAAGAATTCCTCATTAATACTTCCGAGAACCTTAAATTTCATACTGGCCTATTAATTTTGTTATTTTCCACTCCTACGCAAGAGCGTGTCTAATTAGTCAAAGCCATTAACACACTACAAGGTTATTTAGAAAGTATATTACATCACCGGCCATGGAATTTGTATTTACAGTTTTTACTTGGCCTCTATTAATATTCTACACCTACATTATACTTTCAACTTTACGAAATTTTATGTTCTTCTCATTAAATTTTTATGGATAGATTATATAAATTGTAATATAATTTATTGTATAATTAGAATGATTTTATGGGTGGGAACAAGTTGAAAGTGTGAAATACATCTTTACTGGTTACCCTTCAGTGGTGGGGATGAAATTGCATGTACCCTCATGTGGGACAACCTGTAGCGTCTTCCCATCGCTAAAAGCAGCAGTTTATCGGTGTGCACGGGCGATAGGAAGGAAGAAGGAAGGCTAGCGGAAATGTCTTAAATTTAATTGCTCAGTCGACTAGGTTTGCGAGCGGAGACGGTCTGTTAACTCGCGGCAACAAATTGACGAAGTTATGTCGTCGCCGGTGGAAAACCGAGATGGTGATCTCATAACGGGGAAAGGAGAAAGTGTTCCACCAATGTAAACCTTCGCCATGCACGTTTCCCTTCCAAGAGGCTCCCGTGGTTACGTTACTTACGGAGCGGCCTCTCTCTGTCCCGTTCTTGGGCTTCATTGCCAGCCTTCCTGACCGTGAAAACGATTTTAACCCTCGGCCGTCCCCCATGTCCATTTGACACATTGACCATGAAGGTTGGACACATCCAATGCATTTTAAGAACAAATAGAAATATCTAGTTGTCTCAAGATTTGCTTTTACAAAATGCAAAAAAGAATTAATTAATTTATTAATTTAATGTATGCTTAAAGCAATTTACGATTGATATTATTTAATATTTATCCATGGAGGGCGAAACTTTCGCAACATACAATAATTGATCGAATCTATGTGCCGATATCATTAATTTATGCTTAAAGCAACTTACGATCGATATTATTTAATCTTTGTAAAAAAGATGTTAAAAAAGAAGAAAATAAGAAACATCGATTTAAATCTTGAACTCTGGAAATACTTAAGAATTGCCAGATGAGGGGAGTGAGCAAGAATCAAGGGATAAAAGTTACCCCCTCTCTGCCAGTACCGGGTGGAAGCGCGGGGGTGGCGTCGTAGAAGGGGAAAGTAGAGATACAAGTCTTAATCTAACGACTCTGCTCAGGGAGAATATTACTCGAGATCGTTAGCAATTACATTTTTCCATCGGTTATTTACAACGTGCATTTTCCACCGTAGAAAGAAAAACCAAACTCTCGTCGCACGAGAAAGTTTTAAGACTGTTTCAAATCAGATCGTTTGTCGTAACACGGAAAACGATGTCGAACGATGCTTGTTCAATAGTAGGGGAAAAAAACGAAAGAGAAACTAGCAATTGGTTCGATGGGATCGTTCTCGAGATTATCTTCTAACGACAGGTGTCCATTTAAATAAATATCGTTCGAGACTGCCTACTCTAATTTGTTGGACAGGCTTATGTAATCGACCATTTTTAAAGCTATTTTTTAAATCTTTCTAAAATGATTTTCAGAACTCCACTATTTTTAACTTTCAATTTAACTTAATAGTTCCGTTTAATGCTTTTATCTTGATTTGATATTTTGAACTTTCAATTTAATTTAATACTTTGATTTAACGTTTCAGCTATTTTTCGATAAGTTCAAGAATTTTGATGGTGAACATTTTTTTTTACGATGGAATTCAAGGATTTTGGAGATGAATATTTCCGTTTAATGCTTTTATCTTGATTTGATATTTTGAACTTCCAATTTAATTTAATACTTTGATTTAACGTTTTATCTATTTTCGATAAGTTCAAGAATTTTGATGGTGAACATTTTTTTATGATGGAATTCAAGGATTTTGGAGATGAATATTTTTCATGGTGGAAGTTTTTTCGCGAGCGCGAGAATAAAATACGGCGTCCTGGCACAGTGTCGTGAAATTTCTGTATCAAGTAAGAAAGTAACGCGGAAGCTAGTGGAACTATTCTTTCTAAAATTGCTCGTTCAGTCAGCTGCGGAAGGAGGCTCTAGAAATATTTTTCGACACTGGTTCTAGTGTTCAGTATCACATACCATTACATACCATTCAGCCTGGCAGAAAAACTGAAGTAGTTTGGTCCATTCATAAAAAGATTATTCTGCCTCAAAGTGTATGCCAACAATTATGAGACTCACTGTGTAGATACTACCTTGAGAAATCTATTACATTTCCCATTTTTTTTTGCTTCCTCCGAATTAGTTCCTCTACGGTTATGTTACGTTCCAGTATTTTTCTGCGACTTATGTATTTCCTGTAGTGGATAATGATACGTTGATCGCAAGTGGAGCGTGACAAATTAGTTGTGATATGATTTGATAATATCTACGAGTAGAGAGGATTGTTTCTTCTTATCTTTCAATGCTTTCGTATTTCAATATTTATGGCCTTGTCTAGGCATCATTTAAATAATATGGTTAATAATAATAATAGTAATAATGATAATGATAATGATAAATAATAATGATAATGATAAATAAATAATATGAAAATAAAAATTCTCTATTCTTTATAATGGAAAAATAATTTATTATATTAGTTATTTCTTTTCCTAATGATGTTACACAGTTGAGTATGATGCAACAGCGTTTGTACATTATTTAAATCTTTTTATTTCTTAGGTTCACGTGTGTCGGTTCTTTTTTCCCCATTTCGATTCATCTTACGCGTAATGTGGGATGAAATGCCATAGAAAGTTGGCGTAATTCGTAGGATTTCGTAAGTTACGTAATTATGCGAAACCGGTCACAAACGTTTCCAATAGAAAGGCACGCGCAATATTCATCGTTTGTTTCCTCTTCCACTTCGTCGTATTAACCATAATTAACTCATCAGCTGTAATTTACGACTTTCCGCTAAGTGTTCCCACAATTCTACGTTTCAGCAGTTGCAAACTTGCATGCAATTCTCTCTTCAACCACGAGATTAAAATTTACCCTTTATAATAAACAAAAAAAGTTCGAGGTGACATTGATATCTTGATAAAAAAGCAAAACAGAAAAAATCAACTTATTACATCATAAGCTACTCTTGGAAACATACAACTTTTGTGTCAACCATTTTTTCATACACTATATAGTTTACAGATAATTCAGGTGGTACGCCAGGCTGAATCAGCCTGTACAATTAATGGCACCGATTGGTCGGCACGATAGAAATTTCAGTATTGTAGGATTGTTCGATTCTAGAACTTCCGACGTCCGTCATGAATATTTCACGCGTCCCATTTGAACCCGCCATGTTTAATTCACGTTCGATCGCGCAGCTCAATTTTCCTATCCACCATTGTCACGACATCGCCTAGTTGCTCTTACACAATCAATTACGCTCGCTGAATTTTCTCGCGGGTAATCACCCGTGCGCTCGTATCCGCTTATTACCGCTCCACGACACCTGCACTGCACACGAAATCAGTATCGCCAGAAGCAACCGAAACTGGTTGCTCTTCCTCTCCTCCTTTTCCCCTTCCACTATCCCATTTCAGCACATAGGCTAGTCACATATTAATATGGTCTTCAGAGAGGGGGAAAACTGTATTCCCCTCGATTTCACATTAAAAGAAAGAAAGAAGAAAGCACTCTAATGTGGCCAGACCGGGGGAAATTGAGGAGAATACAGTTCACCCCTTCTCTGCCATAATCAGGACAGAGTGGGGAGTGGCCTCGTGGAAGGGGAAGGTAGAGTGGGACACAAGTCTTGATCTGACGACACAAATAATATTCATTTTATCTTCTTTTTGGAGCTCATTGTATATGATTTCATAGAATTTAGATATTTTATTTTGTAGCTTGTACACATTTATTGATCTCACGTATGCAATTTTAATAATAAATATATATTTATTTAATATTGTTCATTTTAAATGGCATCGTTCAGAGTTAATTTTGTAATTTATTTTACTTAGTTATGCATTTATTTAATGTTATTTGAGAATTTTATATAGATAAATTTTTGTTTTATTTTTAAATGTACATGCCAAATTTTGTTCTACCATACGAACTATTCTTTTTTTGTAGCTTATACACATTTATTGATCTCGCTTATGCAATTTTAATAATATATATTTATTTAATATTGTTCATTTTAAATGGCATCGTATAGAGTTAATTTTGTAATTTATTTTACTTAGTTATGCATTTATTTAATGTTATTTGAGAATATTATATAGATAAATTTTTGTTTCATTTTCAAATGTACATGCAAAATTTTGTTCTACTATACGAACTATGTACCAACACAAAGTGTTGATTGTCTCAATCACTTTAACCGCCAACGTGATGATTCCGAATGATGCTATGCAATCATGGACAACCGCGCACGTTTAATTCTCGGTGTACCTGGCATTCATTCGCGGGATAATTTCCAACCAATGTGCCCCTTTACAGCGGAGTCACGTGTATCCACTTTTCTGTCATTACCACGTGGTTTAAACAGATTAACCTTCCATTTTAATAACGATTCATCTTCTCTCAATAAGGATAATATAAGAACATTAATTGGGATCTAATATTGATACGATAAAGAAAAAAAATATTAATGAGGTTAAAATAAAAATATTAATAATTAGGATCCAACGCGAATGCTAAGCACGATAAAATATGACATTTTGTTACCCAATCGAACTGACTACGTAACTATAATTTATTCTTATTCTCTAGTCACCGATACAAGTATCCAATGACATGCAAACTAGATTGCACTCTGTTTCTTAATTGCATAAATGATAGATCAATTTTCGCATAGAACACTTTCCTTTCGTAGCGTGACACTTGCTAATGATTGTACGATTAGCATAATCCATATATTTTTAGTCCTGTGTTCAACATTTTATCAATTTCTTAAATTATTTTGTTCTTCATTATTGTCTCAATTATTTGCCTATTTAAGTATTTCACGAATTTCTAAAAAAATTCAGTCACGTTATATTAGCTTTTTAAATGTTTTTACAGATTTTTTTAGAAATTGTATAACTTACTGAGCACAATTGTTTAGTAAAACAAGAAACATTCATAAATATAACAGGATGAGATATAATTATGGAATGATATAAATAAATCAGATTAAGATATAAATATAACATATACAAATTGGAACGATTGGATAATTTTTTAAAATATCGACGTAACAATGTCATTAAAAATTAGAAGATGGCCCTGTGACCATTTCAGGACACTCACATACAGACTGGCGATTGCATACCGGCACTATGATCACAATTAGAAGAATTGTCAGTCACTGTAGTCATAGGGTGCCATTTGCCATAATTAATTAAAATTCACCGAGACGCCCATTACAGATTCGCAGTCACCAGCCGAACATTATCAAACCGAACGAATTCGCGTATATAACTTTCACTGATCGTGAGAGGGAATTCCCTACACGTTGCCGGACCTCGAATTTTAGTTCCACTCACCTTCGATCCTCTCGTTGACTTCCGGTGTAGAAAGTTGCCCGTCAAATCCAGGAACCGTTCACGATTTTGACCTTCGCCGGCCGATCGATGATCCTCGTGTTCCCTTGAAGGACTACCGACCCTAGCTACCACTTCTATATCGCGTGAACACGATCAGATAAAAAATAAAAAATTTTTTGGCGGATCCGTCAGTGGCGCCTAACGGATAACGATACGATTCCGGAGTGACCGCCACGGAACCGGTAATGACACTCGGAAGAACTATACCGTACTGTTCCGACACAACACTCCCTACTCGTTTCACTCTCACCGTCCTTGTTGGTCTGGCCGGTGACTGAATTTCCTCGTCCTTCCCAACCGAGCTTTGGCAGTGAAAGTATTCTCTTCCTGTGGTTACCTACGCACACCTATCCCCCTCTTCAGAATGTGGTAACCACCGGTGCTTACACTGACGCAGCCATTACCAGACCCTGCGGTGTGTTATTCCGGCCAGGCTCCCCCGAGCCTGAGGCTCTTATGGTTGTCTGCGTTGCCTCTTTTATGCGGGCCCGCAGCACCCAGATAATTTCGGCTACGGTACTTTCGATTTTTATTCTGGAAATTCTAAAAATTCTGGGACAATCTTCTCGTTGCAGTTGATTACGCAATAAACCACACACGCACACACAAAATTTATATAAAATAAAATTTAAATTGTAAATTATTATTATTATTTTAGTTTACACAAATTTTATATCAATTTAAATATTTTATTACAAATTCTATATAATTTAAATATTTTATTGAAAATTCATATAAATATATAAAATCTCCTCAAATTTTATATAAATTTATAATACTTTATTACAAAATATATCAAATTCTAAAATCTCTTTTTTCGAGTAACAAACTGGCGAAAATATTTTTTATGTCATTACTAGTTTTGGATAAAATTCCACGAATGCCTAATTTGTGAAAATAAGAAACGTGTGAATTTTCACCGTAAGAAACGCATAAGTTAAAATTGGTTATAACGGTATGGTAATTAAAAGAACAAATGAAAATTTTATTATCGTTTTACTTTGTGACACTTTCTTTAAATATAATAGTTTTTTCGCTTTATACTATAGTAGCCATATTAGTGTAAACATAATTATCAAAGATTACGAACCATATAACTTTTAAATAATACGTAGTTTATAATTTTTAGTAATACAAATATTTTGTTGCATTTCGCAGAAACGTAATTTCTGAAATAATTTGTTTAACTATTTAAAAATTCGCTGTGCACAAAACACCATAGTTATTATTTATAGAATTCCGCACCCGACAGTTTGGATTGCTTAAAACAATTTTTATGTGTGTACGTGTAAAGCCAATGTCTGGCCATGAACATGTCAACAGAAAGAAAGTGTTCTTCACATTCTCTCGTTTTAGAAAAGACATTCCTTCTGGTTATTGCCAACACATAAATTCTCTTTTGACATATAGCTGATACAATTGTTAGTATAGAAACTCAGGCTAACGCTAACAGAACGAATTCACACCTCGAACAAGAGATACGATAACGATGGTATAACTGATGCAAATGAAAGCGTCTTAACTATGTAGTTACAACGTTTCTACAAATTGAATCGTTTAGGATAGAAAGTGAAAATGTCTCCGTATGGTTTCGTAATAAAGTACATATTTATAATCTTCTGATATGTTTCTGAAATAGATACCAATAGACCGGTTAACAAAAAGAAAAAATTTATAAAAATAATTTTTCTTTTCACAAGGTTAAAAGTAAAGTAATTTACTTTCTGTGCTCCTATATAAATTCATAAATGTCTTGTTTTTAATTTATGATAAAGAATGGCACAGGATAAAACGTAAATAAACAGATTCAATTTTATTCATATAAAAATTCTTTTCCAAAATCTGAAGCTGGAGTCTTGTAGGCTCCACATTATGCCTACGAAGGTTAATTCGTATTTATTCATGTCTTTCCAAATGACCTAGTATTTATTTTACAATTAATTTTATAAGAAAATATTTTGACAAGCTGTGAAGGCACCATAGTTCGTAATGCGACAGAGATGATGCCTGGCTACGTGACGATGGTCACGTAGAAAAAAGGGACTGACGTTCGACATGATTACCCACGTACGAATAACAAGTGGGCTAGGAGAAAGGAAGAAGAGATCTATTAAAGTCGACTCGGATGTTTAAACACGTTTCGTCATCTCGAACGAGTGGTCTCGGAGAACGGTCTCCTGGAATCCACAGTGGAAGGAGGTACAAGATGAGTAATAGGTGGTCACAGATTAAGTGTACAAAGTAGATACCATTCTATATTTGTTGCAAAGAAAAATTCCCGCAATTGCAGTTAGGGAAAATATATTTTAGTCAAAATTGTGAAAGTACTAAAGATTCTAGTGACCGGTCATAACCGTGTGACCGCGAGTAGACGGGTTAAGGGCACGTCAAAGCTGACATGTTATTTTTAAATGGAACACCCCATTTTCTATCGTGCAGTGATAAAGCAGAACAATGAAAAAATTAGACTTGTAAGTGCACTTAATTTATCATAATGTTCCTTATGCACTTAGTTACTCATAATATCCATCATAGATCTGTGTATTTATAATACAATTTAATACGAACAAAACAACTTGAATACGAAATATGTTCATCGACTTGGACAGGTCATCGTTCACTTAATTCATGATAATGTTCATCATAATATTTCTCACGCACTTAATTCCTCATAATATCCATCATAGATCTGTGAATTTATAATACAATTTAATTCAAACAAAACAACTTGTATACGAAATATGTTCATCGACTTGGACAGGTCATCCATCGTGCACTTAATTCCTCATAATGTTCATCATAATATTTTTCATGCACTGAATTCCTCACAATATCCATCATAGATCTGTGTATTTATAATACAATTTAATACGAACAAAACAACTTGAATACGAAATATGTTCATCGACTTGGACAGGTCATCGTTCACTTAATTCATGATAATGTTCATCATAATATTTCTCACGCACTTAATTCCTCATAATATCCATCATAGATCTGTGAATTTATAATACAATTTAATACGAATAAAATAACTTGTATACGAAATATGTTCATCGACTTGGACAGGTCATCCATCGTGCACTTAATTCCTCATAATATCCATCATTTATAATACAATTTAATACGAACAAAACAACTTGAATACGAAATATGTTCATCGACTTGGACAGGTCATCCATCGTGCACTTAATTCCTCATAATGTTCATCATAATATTTTTCATGCACTGAATTCCTCAYAATATCCATCATAGATCTGTGWATTYATAATACAATTTAATACGAAYAAAAYAACTTGWATACGAAATATGTTCATCGACTTGGACAGGTCATCGTTCACTTAATTTATCATAATGTTCATCATAATATTTCTCACGCACTTAATTCCTCATAACATCCATCATAGATCTGTGAATTTATAATACAATTTAATACGAATAAAATAACTTGTATACGAAATATGTTCATCGACTTGGGCAGGTCATCGTTCACTTAATTCATCATAATGTTCATCATAATATTTTTCATGCACTGAATTCCTCACAATATCCATCATAGATCTGTGAATTTATAATACAATTTAATTCAAATAAAACAACTTGTATACGAAATATGTTCATCGACTTGGACAGGTCATCCATCGTGCACTTAATTCCTCATAATGTTCATCATAATATTTCTCACGCACTTAATTCCTCATAATATCCATCATAGATCTGTGAATTTATAATACAATTTAATACGAATAAAATAACTTGTATACGAAATATGTTCATCGACTTGGACAGGTCATCCATCGTGCACTGAATTCCTCATAATATCCATCATTTATAATACAATTTAATACGAACAAAACAACTTGAATACGAAATATGTTCATCGACCTGGACAGGTTATCCTAGTTGAAGGAAATGCGAAAGGATTTCTTCAAAGTGCAAAGCCATTTATGGCTTATTGTCGGTCAGATGAAATGGAACACCGACAGAGCCGCGTGTTACACGCGTACGAGTATAATGCGTAATCGCTCACGAGTTGCACACGCGGCAACCTGTCGCGCAAACCGGATATAATTGAGGCTAGGAAACAGGATCAAATCGAAGAACAACGACCAGCTGGTCGTTACTTCACCGCGTTTCCAGACCGTTGACCCGATCCAGACTCGACAACAGATTTACAACGCGCGATTTAACTTTTCCGGTAAATTGCATTCCGCCGGCCGGTCAGCCGGCTAGTCTACCCGCAACGCATTGTTGGCTCTTTGTTGCAGTAGCATCAGCAATACCGCTCAGCCACGGGAATCGGCTAGTATACACTTGGCGATTTTGGAAGGTACCTCTTTGGAAATTGAATCTGGTGGAACAATTAGCTTACTACATGAGGTGAAACAAATTGTGAAATAAAAATAGTTTACCACTTGTTCATGTGGGCCTATATTAATAATTTGAATCATACGATTCGTGGATATTTGTATCAATCATTTGGCCGTATGTTGAGTACGAATAATATTAACAGGTAAACAGTTCATTATTTAATATTTGGTAAAATGCGAAACAATTCATCCATTCATTAATATTTATATAATATTATAATATAATAATATTTTTCTGAAATATTAATACACAGTAAAAATATTAACGAAGTGATGAATCGTCTTGCAGCTTGTCCAATATAAAATAATAAACTGTACGAAAACAAATTATAAGAAAAAAATAGTACATATAATAGTGCATAGTTCCAATATTTCTAATGATGAAGATAACAATAAGCATTTCCATAAAAATGTTCTGAACGCTTAATTAAATCCATCTGTCATCGTTGCATTCCGATTGCATTCGATTTGTCTGACCGAACGATTCTATAAAAATAAAATTAAACATTAAGAAAATAACGAAGTCGAATTGTTCTAGAGCACAACGCACGCGGCTTAAAATAGCCGCATCATTTCCGTGTAGTTCAGGGTCTTTAACTTTCACTAATCTTCCTGAGATTCGCGTGCGTAAGGATTATATATTCTTGATCTAATCGAATCTCGGTAACAATGCCAGTCCTCGGAATAATACGATTCACGGTATGCGGATTTCGCTAGTCCCTCGATCGTGAAATCGTTCCTGTTTCCTTTATCCGCTGGTATCCTACTCGAGGTGCAATTTCGCAGTCCATAAATTCTCATGCGCCCCGATCCCTGCAAACAGTTCGGGAAATCTAGCTGTAGAAATTTCAAATAAATGCAACGCTGTTCCAAAACAAAACTTGTGGAACCTTTCACTTGCCATTGTTCCGTATCCGCAACTTAGACTCAACAATTTTGTTCAACTACCCTCAATTTTTAACAATCATATGTCTATATTTTTACCGGATTGTTTATAGCATATAATTTACGATTCTTGAACCGTTCATTGTTTTATTTTGAGGTTTTATTTTCTAGAATCTCGATGCCATTCATTTGGTTTAATTAAATTAAGTAATTAAACGATGATTTTTTTTTTGATACTCTGGCTCAAAATAGACCTAATCACTAACCAAGAATTTTGGCTCTGAAACCAGAAGAGTTCTAAAGGACTGGTCTAACACAAACCTAGCAATCGCAAAGATAAGTAATAGAAAACTTTTCTTATTAAAATGTAGATCGCTTAATATTTTTCCAAAATTCATCAAAGACAGAATTTTAAAGAAATTCAACATATTTACCACCTCCAATTTCACATACAACAAATTATATAAATTGCAACTCAGATTTATGAAAAAATATTAAATATTACAATTATTGATACACACAATTTATATAGATCATTATTACAAAAATTAAAAGAACTTAGGACATATTCCTGCAATTTTAGTAGATTGTACTAAAATAAAAATTGCTATTCAAGTCTGGTAAAAGAATTGTGTCACTCATATTGACCAGAGTCGTCAGATTAGTGTCCCCACCCTTCCGCCTTCGCGCGTCACAATGTCACATGACTACAGACAGAGAGGGGGAAACTGGTCGAAAAATAATCGAATTCAAAAAATTTTATTTTCTGCTAATTTTCCATTCAGCAGAAAACGTGCCTCAATCTATCTCATACGCAAGTATACTGTTCTTCGATATGTTCTCTGACACTTTCGTTCGATGGCCGGTTGCGGGATCTATAAATTCGAGATCGCCGGGGAGATCGATGGGTTGCGAGTTGTTACGGGTTTCATGAACAAGGCAGACGATCTCGGAAGCGGAGATCGCGACAGGACTTTCGTTTCGCGAGCAAACAACCGCCGCGCTGCGCTGCTTTACGTAAGAGGTTTCGTGCCAAAACTCTCGTTACGGGATACCGATTCTCACGTGCACTTTTCTGCAGCGTTTCCGCTTCCTCGTCCCATCCATCACATCCTGCTCGCAGTGCTCCTCTCCCCAAACTGATTTTTCCAATCACCATACATTTTCTCGCCCGTCATACTGGACAGCCACCGAAGAAAATATAATAATTATATCGCCATTAGATTAATTGGAAAACTAGATAGCCGGAGGACTTTATGAATATTTAGACAGAGAACACTGAATAATATTAGTGATTGGAGTCATATTTTTAAACGGGGATGTTTCTCAACTTTCACTTAAATAGAACAAGCCAAAAATAGAGGGAATATAGTACTGTGCAAAAGAAAGAAGAACCCACTATAATTATAAGATAAAATTGAATAACAATGTACGTTTGAAAATTGTATGTTTTCATGTTTTTTTATTTATTTTTATTTTTTTTTCTTACAGACGCAATTTTAATATTGGAAAATATTTTTTATGCCACACTTTTTCATATGAGATAAATATTGGATCTAACTATTGCATGTATGTTTAAGAAATGTGAATCGCATATTTAGAAAATATAAGCTAAATATTCAGAGATTATAAACTAGATATTTAAAAAAAAAATATAAATTCAATATTTAAATAACATTCAATTAAAAAAAAGTTAGAAAAAAATATTTTCCTCCTAACATGAAATAGATATTTTCTATTTAAAAAAGAAATTGTTACTTAATATAAAATAAATATTGTATGTATATTTGAATATTAAAAAAGTTTGATTCGCTTTTTAATATTATATGAATGTGTATACAATATTTTGTGCTACTAGGAGGTGCTTGTTCCTTTTGTGCAGTGATGTACATACCAATAATAATTTTGTTAATACTGCTGGTATATTTGGCCGACATATTCGAATACTGTCAAGTTCCCTTAATAACTTGGTTTCAATTGCAACAACGAAGAGGGTCGTTATTAAAATTGAATATCAGAGAGTAAACAATCTGGCCGGATCCAACGAGTTCCCAAACTATTTTTCTCACCCATTTGCGTAAATTTTCTCCGTCTGTTACGTCGGAGAATCATGGAAAAGTTATCATAGTTCTGTCGCTGTTAGGTTGAGTCATAATTACCAGTTTGTCGTACAAAGTGCGGGAAACGTGCGTTTGAATACCCACAGCCTACTTAACTTTTGTTTTCTGACGTTGATTACAAAATTAGCGTTACGCGAGCATTATCCTGTACCTTCTGTTACGGTTAGTCAAATAAGTAGGCTGCAGATTTTTAAACATTAATGCTGATGTTTAGGTCATATTTCTAGAGGAACGTTAACAAGTTGTTTAAAGAAATGCAGTACATGGGTACCCGGTTTGCTACACATGAGTCAATGTTAATGGCAAATACTGCCAACATGTTTTTTATATTAACGTTTAACGTCGCATCAACATCTAGGTCATTAGCGACGAACTGCTATTGTGTTTTTTAAATTTTGTTGAGGTGGTTCATATCTTTAAGGTATTCAATAGTGTTTTTTATATGCTTTTATATCTGGAGAATTTTTGGCATTCATACAAGATATGGTCTGCCAACATTATTATTTCAAATAAATCAATATTATTTTCAAATAATAGTATTGAATTGTACGAGATAAATTATTTCAAATTATTTCTTATTTCTAATTTTTTCAAATCAATATTATATTGTAAAATGCACACTCCTATTTGCAAGAAAGAGAATCTGGTTCATGTTACATAGAAAGATGTCTGCGAAGGTGGTCTTTACACGGTCGTTGCACGAAATAAAATCGTGACATTAGAAAGCTCTTCTGGAAGTTTGTCTCGAAGCGAAGACGCACCCTCAGGCTAGTGCGGACATTGAAATCACCGAGGAAGTCGTGCATAGCGTGAGATACTACTCCGCAGACACGCATTCAGTGGAAATCTTTGATTCCTTCACGGTTGTTAGCGTAGATCCGATGGTGATAACAAACGAAACGCCAACTTTCAAAACACAGTTTTATTATTTATAACAACGTTCGGCAAAAATATAAAAGTTCCCGACGCATGGCACGGTTACATTATTGTACACTTTCTTACACTTTGCAACAATTTCGAGTACGATGTAATTTTATTAAATTATTTCAGTGACTCGTACATTTGTTCATAGGAAGTTCCTGCATTTTTTATTAATATTTTTTGGTAATATCAAGTTAAATTTTCAATTATGTCCGGTAGATCTGGTAGCAATGATTTATTGCTAATTATTATAATATTGATAATTTTTCTTTCTAACTAGCTGCACTCATAACTTTACGATATGTACATCATTAGAGAATACATCATAACATGTTACATCATTAATCAGTGGTACAAAAATAACAAAACATTTATCCCTAAAAGAATCAACTTTAAATCTACGTGTCTCGTTCGAAGTGGTTGTTCAAATTACGATCGCACTTGCACTTTCATCGCACACACACTTAAAATAATAAACTTGCATGCATTTTTTATTTTATTTTAATACTAACTACCCGCCAGTTGTCTAACAGTCTTTCAAAAAGAAATTATTTAATGAATAAATTTAATTTGAAAACCAACAAATTAGCTTCACTGTAATATAATGTAATGAATAAAACCATAACATTTACAAGAAAATTGTTAACCTCCTTTCATTGATTCGTTAAGAGGCGTAAGATTTGAATTTCGCGCCATTTTCGTTGCGTGCTCTTCAATACCACAGGTTACCGACTGAGTTCTATTAGCGCGGGAAACTCAAAATGTACATGTCAGTGATATAAACCAATACAAAACAATTACACGCAGAATCACATACACGGTATTATAAAATCCAAAACGATGAACTCGTACAACCGTACTCATCTCCCAACATACCTTCTTTTTTTCTTATACAACCAGTCTTCCTTGATAATATCACTCGCCTTCTCACCAATCATAATAACCGGTGCATTAGGGTTCCCACTGATAATCTCAGGCATGATAGAAGCATCAGCCACCCTGAGTCCTCTCACCCCATAGACCCTCAACCTAGGATCTACCACAGCAGTACGATCAGTCTTGGGCCCCATCTTGCAGGTCCCAGTAGGATGATAAATAGTAAAAGTAAAATGTCTAATACAGCACTCCCAGTAGTCGTAAGTATCAAAGGGATACAGTTGACAACCTGGCATGGGTATAGTGTGCGGCCTTGACCGAAACCTTTGAAACGCCGTGGAATTGGAAATCTGCATGGCAATCCTGATACCTTCGACCAGGATATCCATGTCCTGTTTGTGTGTGAAGTAGTTTGGATTGATGTCCGGATAAACGAACGGGTTTCTACTCTTGAGTCTGACCCAGCCTGAGCTTTTGGGTCTCAGGAGCAATGGTAGGATAGACCAGGTCTCGGATTTAAGCAGAGGCTTGTACATGCTGTTGTAGACTTTGTCTCTTAGACCCAAGATCTTCTTAATCTGTTCATCGCCGTCGGAGTTGACCGAGCTGGGCGCAAAGTGAAACTGGATATCCGGGAAGTCCCCTGAAGGGTCAGCGTACTTGGAATTAACAAAGGCCAGAGCCTCTACGCCGGGGCTGGTCATCGGGCCCCGTTCGTTCAGGATGTAGTCCATCATCACAGAGAACGTTTGAAAGCGGTCTCTCTTCACACTGAGCGGTTCATTCACGAGGAACGTCAACCCACCTAGGCCGGCGTGGTCCTGTAGATTGTCCCCGACTCTCAGATCTGATATCACCGGGATATCGAACTCCGCCAGGTGCTCCTTAGGCCCGATACCCGATAGCATCAGCAGCTGAGGCGAGTTGATTGTTCCAGCGGATACTATCACCTCTCGTCGGACTCTTACGATCTGGAGGCGGCCATCGCGAACGAACTCCACCCCCGTAGCTCTCTTGTCGCCGTTGAACAACACCCTCAGAACGTGCGCGTGCATCGCTATGTGCAGGTTCGGTCTGTTCCTCACTGGCCTCAAGAAAGCCTTCGCTGTTGAACAACGGCTGCCACGGCGGATTGTTGATTGTGTCAGCATGAAGCCGGTTTGATTAGCGCCGTTTATATCTCGGTTGTCGTAGCCCAACTCTTGCCCAGCTTGCAGAAAGGCGATCGACATAGGGGATCGCCAAGGGGCTTCTTGAACTGTTAGGTAGCCCCCGGTGTTGTGATATGGGGTTCTTGCTAGGTACGGGTTCCGGTTGTCCTCGGATTTTAGGAAGTATGGCAGCACGTCAGCGTAACTCCATCCAACGTTGCCTAGCGCTGCCCAGTTGTCGTAGTCGCGTCTGAAAGCGTTTACAATGGTTTATATTTTGGAAATTCAGATTGGCAGGTAGGCGTATTTTGATCGTAGCACAGGTGTCCTATCTTGAACCCTTTACTGCATGATTTTTTTAATTGGGATGAAAAAATTGAAAAAAGGTCAGCTTTTGTGTTTCAGAATAAAACTTTCAGAAAAATAAACATAATTTCGAATAAATTAATGATATGGGTGCATAGGTTCGATCAATTGTTACTCAAACGCTATTTGCAAATTAGCATAATATTATTTCTCAACGTTTCCATATGCATTTAGATCATTTTCAAGAGAAGCAAATCAACATTGCGTCTGTAAATTAATAATTAAATATATAATTATATAACATAATATATATTTATAACAATTAATTAATTAAAGCAATTTACGATCGATATTATTTAATATTTATAATTTCGAATAGTAAGAAAATACATTTTTAGTTTATTTTATATCAGATTTATTTACTGTATCAGATATGATACACTATGCAGCGAAGGGTTAATTTCTGGAAGACTGTATAGAACCATAATCGTTCTTGTGCCATTCTAGACTTATGGTTAGGATTGTTGTTTCCATAAAAAAAATAAACAAATTCAATATTTCCATTTTTTTTGTACGAAATTGTGTAAAATTACCGATTACCCCGAACATACACCATAGCGTTCAGCACGCTACTGCCACCAAGCACTTTGCCCCGAGGCCAGTTACACCTGTCGCCATTCATAGCAAGACAGTAGGCGGACGTCGTCGGTGGTGACGTTTGGTATTTCCAATCGAAGTCCGTGAGCTGAGAATATCCCGCCAAGATCGGGACGTCCGTAACTTCATTTTCGTCGCTGCCAGCTTCCAAAAGTAGCACCGTCCAATTCGACACCTCGGACAACCTCGAGGCGATAACCGCCCCCGCGCTCCCGCCTCCCACCACTATGAAGTCATATGACCTTAGTAACTGTAACAAAAAGTTACAACAATATAGTGAACTTAATATTGAGACATCCATTGGAAGCTGGAAATTTATTTTACTGAGTTTATTCATTAATTTGAGCCTTTCCTCGTTGTAGAGGGCGAGTCAGAAAAAAAGCAAGTCACATTCTATTTTGTGATTTTTATATTCTGTTCTGTATGTGGTGTATTTCATTTTTTTTTGTAATTATGTTGAAATAAATCTCATACGAGATTTTCTATTAAAAAAATATATAGTGAACTTCAAACAAGGTGTTAATTTGCATACCTCACGAATTAAAAAAAAAGATTTACACTAGCAGAAAATAAATTTGCTAGTATTAGAAGAGTTAGTAAGAGATATGCTTTACCGACAGTGGGTAACTTTTGACAAGTGCGATCTGAAGAAGTATATAACTTCTCTACAATGTTACAGTTATGTATAGTGTAATTCAATAATATGAATTCAATGTGATAACGTAGTAGGAGAGCAGTATAAATGATAATTAAAATATCTCCTAAACTAATGATTTTTTTACAATTTGTAAAATGTGCGAAAGGAATTTCTAATCAAACCTCGCGAGCGTCCGTCGGATGAGTTTCCGGATCGGCTTGCCTGTATCGAAACACTGACAAGCCGATAGCCAGGAGAGGGATTAGGCTAAATCCGAGAAGCGAAGTAGTGCTGAGAACTGTGGTCAGCCCTATTGCCATTTCCGTACAATTCTATCCCGCAATCTCGTGCCATTCGAGAGCACTGCCAATGTATCTGTTGAAATTTGGAGAGGCGACGCAGAACAACCTGAAACATTTATCAAAATATTTAATAAAAATTTATTTGATTGTGGAAGTTTATGTCTGATTTGAAAATAAAACACCAGCGGTGACATTTTCAAATAATAATTTTTCTATATTAATACTAAATAATACTATTTTCTATTAATTATAAGTCGGGGGAAAAATAGTTGCTCAAATTTCAGCGATTTTTAAGAAGGAGACATTTTATGGTCATTTATGGTCTTGTTGCTTCAATATGCAGAGAGTACTTACGAGTGCAAGATCCGTACACAAACTGACCAGCAGAATACTGAACGTTAAATTACATACGACCTTCGCTGTAGCATGCTATTTCCTTTTTACAATAGAAATAGCATATTGAGTGTAGAATAAATAGTACTGCTTGAACGTCAAGTAAAATCTGTGCGTTATGCGTTTAGTGATTATATGTACTCTAAAATTCTAGAGTATTCAAAGAATAGAAGATAATTAAAGAATAATTGTTAGAAAACTACGGATGTTGATGTAATTTTTAATTTTCAAAATTCTCTTTTCATGAGCAATAGCATTCGTAGATTCAATGTAGATAAAAATTATGCTAAATTCTGTTAAATTTAATATTCCAGCATTTTTTGAAAATTTTGATAATAGTAATTATAAATATAGGTTCGTATTTTTATTGAATATTTCGAATACACAATTATAAATTATATGTAGAAATCAGTTTTAATGCATATCATTATCATATTTGAGATTCATTGTTAAGTAAATATAGAACAGAAAATTATTATAATTTACGTCTTCTTGAAAAATTAAAGCAGAATTTTGTATAACACGCTTGTTTCAAGATTTCAAGATCAGTCACGTTACCGAAATGGCATTCAAGGCTGCATAGAGGTCGTAGTATTCTAGGTCGTTGGACCAGTCTGAATCTCAGATATAAGTATTATGACATGGTGATGAATACATTTTTTCCTATTATTCAAATCAACAAGTGATACACGTAAGGTGATTGACTCATGTTGTTTATTCTGAATGAAGCAAGGAAAGTGATACTGTTTAAAGTCAAGTCTAGTAGTGCTGGGTTATTACAGTAACATTAAATAATTAACACGAATAAATTAACACTGTACCATTTTGTTTGTGTAACTGTGAAAACCGTATTTATTTATACAACACAGGGTGTATAATTAAATAATAAAAAATTTATATTTGTAGAATTTTATTAATACTTATTATAAGTACTTTATCAATACTTATAATAAGTAATTAACTAAGTATTTTATTAATACTTAAGCATAAATAGTACGGTTACTTTTTATTGATATCATTTAAAACCTAGGTAATGATATTACCCTTACATTTTAACTTACAAGTTATGTTTCATCTCATCGAGTTAAAAGTAACAAAATTATAATTTAAATTATTTATGTTTCAGGTAAGTCGTATAATCCATCTTCATTGTTAAAGTCAAGCGAGGTATGTCTCTACAGTGAAATCGCACAGTTCCAGGACACCCGGTACGTGTAATTGTTGTGTAGGTTAATGGTGAGGACTTTTATCGAATAGTGACATTCACAACGCGAATAGAGCAGTAAACTGTAGTTAAGCGAATTTCAAACAATTTAAGCAAAACTGCTATTTCACAATTAGAAAGTTCGACTGAAACGGAAGAACAGTTATTTGAAATGCGTTGTGCGAGACGCCCTAATAAGATCGCGCTAGAATCTTCGAAATTCGTCGAATTTCATATTCACACTTTATTTAATCATCACAGACGATGCAACAACCGAAAATCATATTTTACAAAAACAGATTGGATTGTTTTCACTTGAAAATTATATAAAAGAAGGTGTATTAAAATCGTCCAGTTTCCTTTTAGATAGTGAAAATCGATTATTATGAAATCGCGATGGAGCACGAATGCAACCATACCGGTTACTTCATCTTCGGAAAGAGAAATCTCCAGATCTCACTTAACGGAGAGAGAATTTTAATTGGTCAGCAAATTGAAATGAATTTTTAACCAACAATTTTCCGATCGAACGATGTAGAATATTAGTAGACACTTTGCGAATGTTATAAACAAATGCGCCGCTCGAAATTTTCGTTAGAACACAAATCAATCTTACATTCCAGGTGAAACATTAGTCAATTTAACAATCAGAAGCCACGAGGTCGACACTCATTGGTAGATTGTCAAGAGCCACATGGTGTGCCATGGGAATTCGAATTTCCCCGTGACACGGACAAAACGCACACAGCACAAGTAGCACACGAATTTAGCGTGGTCACACATTTCGGCATCCTACTTACTGCACTTTCTCATGGCACTCAAACTTTCCCGCGTCACACGACCGCTTTTCCCGGAGCTTCTCCTCGAGGCGCAACGGTCGAATTTCGCATGAATCGTGTTCCACGCGATGTAACGTAGGGACCGAACCTAATCGAAACGAACTGTGGCGGACATGGGCGAACCGATCAAACCGGTAGCGTTGCAACAGATCCGCGTAACGTAGCAAACCGCCGGACTCCGACCGCGTTGCAGCGACTGCGGAGAGTGAGAACTCGGCGAGAGGTACGCTTTGCTCACTCACTGTGCTGACTCCTTTTGGTGCCAGCTCACCTACGAAAACCACCTGGCGACCCCATACCGCTCCTCTTTCCTCTATCTCCTAGTTTCTCTCGTGGCGCTTCCTTTTCCTGACGTATTGCTTCCTTTTCGCGAAATACGCTACGCCCCCGCTCGAAGATACAACGACCGACAAAAAACAGTAGCGCAATATAACATACACAAAATCACCTGAGTCAAATCACCCGTCGCGAAATAATTCTCACATAAGAATTTAAAAAGCGACGTTAAATAATAAAAAGAAATCACCTGAGATTTTGAAGAGGGGCACCGAGGGCGAGGAGAACCAATCTAAAATTTCCATGGCGGATCTTTATTAGTTCGTAAGATATTAAGGTACTTATGAATTGATGTTTTCGGGTCAAATATTTGCATAACAGTTTTCTGAGACACCTTGCACATTGTAACAATTCATACACCATGGAAAGAGTAAAAATTAATAATCCATTTAGGCAATTCGAAGTAGAACCTGTAAATAACTATTAGTTAGGTGGAAAATCTAGTTCCACACGTTTCCAAGTAACAAGATATTAAGGTACTTATGAATTAATGTTATGAATTTATTTAAAAATTGATCGAAACCTTTGCGCCGAAAATATTAATTCATAAGTATTAAATATTTACGATCGATATAATTGATTATATATTAGGGTTCTTTGGGATTATCTCATCTACCGATCAACTTACCCTAACTCGCGTATAGAGGGGAACCAAATAAGATATGTTAGGTTACTAATTTAATAATTATATTATAATAGGTTAAACGCGATAATTTCGTGTTTGGCGAAAATGGTCGACGGGATAATCCCAAAGTACCGATATTAATAAGAAAACCTACCATCACCGGTAAAAATGACCAGTTCCAGATTAGTGATATAATAAAAATATTTTTATAAGAAATTATTGTATAGATATCTTTAGTGGAGCACACATTATGTATAATAGAAGCGGCACAAAGTCTGAATAATATTAATCTTGCCATTTTTATGAGGGACATGTACCAGTTACTTTTAAGGCTCGATAGGTTTCGTGTTAATACAAATTTCTTTAAATGAACATGCGGTATACCAATGACCTTCGCATGACATTGGAGGAGGCATGGCCAACGAGAGGGAGGGAGAGTTGCGCTTGTCTATTGTTCCGCTCACTGGAACCTCCATGCAAAATAGCGAAGCCTTTAACACAAACCTAACACGTGAACTATATTTTTTCTTATTTACGCAATTTTATTATTACGAGAAAATCAAGTTTGAAAATGGCTCGCGAGCAAGTGCACTTGTCACGCTTTCTACCGATCCCATCGTTTGTGTTTTTGCAATGTTATGTAAGGTAGTAATTAATTACGGCATAAAAGAATTATTATGCATTATTAACTGACTTAAAAGAATTTCATTTGCATTTGAGCTAGTTCTATATCAGTTCGTGCTTCGGTGATTCGATGAGCAAAAATTTGTTTACAACAAAATGGGAGACTTAATTCTGAAAAATTAAATAAATAGAATGTGTCAACGCTCGGGGTGTAGGAGAACGAGGCTTATATTAGTTCTATAACTGCTGTCTGACCTAGAATATTAAACTACGATCGTTAAGTCGAGTTGCGTGATAGTAAATCATACCGATATGTTTGATACTTCAGCAGGTCAATATTTATAAGAACACAACTGGCGACATACTTTTTCAAACTACTTATGCAGATCGTAGAACTACTTTCAGTTGACTGACGTGGTACATTCAATTTTCCATTTTGGAAATAGTCGAAATATGGATTAGTTGGTTGTTGTTATACCAATTAATTAATTTATCTAGGCTATTCAGTAAATCCTTATGTAAGAATCAAATAGAATGTTTCTAGTAAAAAAGATTTCTGATTATCGTAATGAAAATATTGTATTTATTGGTTCAGATTGTCGAAATGAAAATATTTTATTTTTTAAATTACATATTTAAAATATTATTTGTTCCGCCAAATTAAATATTAAATAGTACTTGAACTATTTGTGTCGTCAAATATATTCCCCACCACTGAAACCAATTCACCCCCCGAATAGAATATATTTTTCCAAGCACGCGAATTAGGATTCTCCGCGAAGCGCATTCTAGTCTTTCTCTTTGCTTTCTTGGAGTGAGTCAAGAAGCCCCACACACATATACAACCGCGAACTTTCTCTCGCCTACTCTACGGTCTACGTGGCATCGAGGGCCCAATGTCGCATAACTATTGTGCATTTGATTGAACGCCTGCATTACATGCGCATACCGGACGCCGTTCCAGTGGCATAATGGTTAGGAAATATCAAGAACATATGTTCCTTATTCCAATATCTCCATTTCGATAATTGATACTACGACAAGGACAATGTCCAGCAAAATAGGTATCCTTATCCGTAATGTACCGAGAATCGCCTCGAGTCGTCTTATATTGAAAGAAAATTACACTACTACGAATTCTGGTTATAATTCCGTGTCTGTTGCAATGTATGCGTTGGTAGTGGTTGCCGGGCATAATTATAGTAATATCTATCATTCATTACAGTTAACCTGAAAATACCCTAGCAGCACAAAAATATTAGATAAATATTTTTTCAAATATTGGAAAAATATTTTTTAAGCCACATTTTTTTATATGCGAAAAATATTTAAAAATTATTAGCTAAATATTCAGAGAATATAAACTAGATATTTAAAAAATATAAAGTAAATGTAATCCAATATTTGAAAAATATAAATTCAATATTTAAGTAACATTCAATTAAATTTTCAAGTGTAAGAAAAAGTTAAAACAAAAATTAGATACTATGAATATCTATTACTTTTTATGCACTGCTTGATGGAATATTCCATTTTATTATATAATTTTATGTAATTTCTGATATTACATAAAGATTTATTTTATAGTAAGAGAACAATATTTTTTTCATAATATGAAATAAATATTATCTGTACATTAGGAAAAAATATTTTATTCCTAATATTAAATAAAGATTCATTTTGTATTTAGAAAAAAGTATTTTTCTCGTAATATGAAATAGATATTTCCCGCATATTTAAAAAGAAATATTTGTTACTTAATATAAAATAAATATTGTATGTATATTTAAATATTAAGAAGAGATTGAATCTCTTTTTAATATTGTATGAATATGTATACAATATTTTGTGCTATTAGGGTACACCAGGTGGACATGTTTACATTTTCTTATCTACGTATAAAAGTACACTACTTTAAATTTTAATTATAGGAACGACAGTGTGTGTATTTATTGCTAGGATTTTAATATTTAACGTAATAAACATATATCGTTCATCACTGTTAACGTAAAAATACTGAACAACTTGAGTTGATCTGGGGATATGTTTATATTTTCATATGTACATAAAAAAGTAAATTTTAAATTACACTAATTTTTGTTATAACATTGTAAATATCGTAAAGCATCTTGGCCAACACCGTTCACCTTTACATCCTGCTAATGTTCGCACTGGCAGCACATCCACAGGTGGTCTACCCTGTGCTCGTTTGATTTTAAGTACTCATTGTTGCACTAATTAGTAACAACCTTAATTACAAATTCTCATGAGTCCGCCATCAGGAAGCGATCGTCGGAAGTGCGTGGGAGTGACGTCCTTTTTCTGATGCACGTCGTCGAACGGTTTCTCTTCGACATTTTTATTCCAAACACATTACGATAAGAGCTCTCGGTCAAGCTCTATAGAAAGCAGGGTGCCATTTCTACATGCAAATTAAATGTCCCACCTTCCAAAGTCCGAAATATCACGAGTAGCTATTTCCATGTTAAATTCGAAACGAACATTTTTGCTTTCCCCGACGCAACATGACGATGCATTCAACTATTGAAATAACATATACAAATAATAATAATGTCTCTAGCTTCCAACTCTAACTGTGACCTTGACATGACCTTCAATTTAAAATGGAACTAATCTTCCTTTTTCACATTGTAAAACAGTTTTTGGACATTTTTCAATGATCAAAAGCTGATAAATTTTTGCTCGAAACATTTTTTGCGAAAGCAGAATTTTTCAAAACCTTCCAAATTTCTGCCAGGAAACTTCCTTATCGATTAAGAAGGATGGTAATGCGAAACTGGAAAGTTCTGTTTCCAGTAGAACGCGTTCAGAGCTCGCTAGGTACGTGCTCCACTTTCAATCCACTCGAGACTTGCTTCAGTCAGAAAATAAAAAAGAAAATGCGTGAAAAAAAGACCCTAAATGCATAATGTAAAACATAATTGCAATGTGCATATATAGGTTATGCAAATTTTCAGTGTTTTTACATTACTATTTGTCACGACTACCTTAGTGGGATTCTATGCCTCTAGAAGATCTATTTTTAAAAAAGGGCCCGTATAAATGACCTTGACCCTTCTTTTCAAGGTCTATTTCTTTTTTAATTGAATCTCATAATGTTCTTCATGGGAAACAAAATTCGCAGAGGAACCCTGGCCCCAAGTACACCGATCACTTAACAAATGACTTTTCGTAGACTATTTCGTAAACGGTATTCCACTCCTCTGGCCATGTGACACCACACAAAAAAATGACACATTCCAAATGGCTAATTAAAGTTTGAGAAATGTGACATTTCGATACTACGAACAGGTTTTTTGTCACCTAACGGCGATGGTGAAACTCGCGATAAAGGTACACGTGGGTCATTCGTGGTCAATCATTCACTCGAATCCGAGCGTCTATGTGTGATGCAAAAGATTCGGTCATTTAGAATTTATGCACTCGTAAGTTTCGGGCTGGTGTGTGTCTAACAGCACGTAGCATTTTCTGCGAGTGTCCGAAAGATCGGGGATTTCTTGTTAAACGTCGGCCAGGTTATGCAACGCGCTGCTGGTGAAATGTACTTTCATTCGGCCGACGAATCGGTGCGATGTGTTCAAGGACGTTCAAGGGACACGCAAGCGGTCGCGGAATTTTGAGTTGCGATTCAGAAGTTGTTTTTCCACCTTTGGCGATTTCAAACAATTTATTATTTTTCGTGTTTTTTTCGGTTTAAATTAAGTTTTGTCAGCATTAGCAAATCTACTACTACTACTACTACAAGGTTCATAATATTGGTGCATAATTAATCACAAAAAAGTTTGATTCGTTACGACAATCGCTGACGTCAGAAGAATGTCGAAATCGAGTTAATCTATCTTCGTGACGCATCTAAGAAAGCGTGGATACATTATCTTCACAGTAATAGTGGAGTAACGTAATCGAAAAGTGCTTCCTGCATATGTCAGTGGTACAATTTTCTACTGTAACGTTCATCGTGGTAGTGATCGTACATTTATACTTTTTTCACATATTCCCAATGAACTTTAAAAAA
>CM052344.1:7507577-7520099 GCA_028455595.1 Lasioglossum vierecki | reverse complement strand
TCAATTCTTAAATTGTTTAGAAATAATATAATACATCAATGTCTACAATACGTTCAACGAAAACGTGATTATGTATAATCTACCTAATTAGTAGGTTATTGGAGTAATCATTGGCAGCCTCGAGGGTTCATAATTGAATTTACAGTGGAGTATCGATTATCTCAACATCATTCATCCGAACTTAATCCAATTCTCGATTAACCGAATAATGCCGACTAAATCCATTTAGGTCGACTCAACGATGAAAATGATATTCATAAAAATTTGTAGCCTGATAAAACATTAAGACTAAATTAAAAACATGTTTTCTTGTTTGTTTCAGGTAAGATCAAATCCTCTAAAATTGACAGTGCTCGTGACGCTGCCTTTCGCAGTTTGAAATAAAGGTAATTTATCTTTGAAATAATGTTAAGTGAACCAGTTTTTAATACTAAATTTTATTGTTATACAATAAATTATTAAAAAAAAACAGTTGATGATTATACGTTTATCACTGTTACCGAAGCCTTGCAATAGGCAACACGTTGCACTCCGAAGTCAACATGAAAGACAGTTCCTCTCTATCGTAAGTGACATAAGGCAGAAGAAATAATAATTTAAAAAACTGATTGAATATTATGTTAAAAGGAAATATGCGAAAATAATTAAGACAATTAAAAATACCATTAAATTAAAAGTTCCATATTTAGATACATTTACAAAATTGTTAATATTATACATATTTGCATAAACGGTGTAAATATTAGTATATAAATCGCTGTTATTAATTTTATACAAGAAGCACTCCAGTTAGTCTTATAATTAATTATTTCTCGATTTTTATATCGTATCCATAATATTTTATATTGTTATGTGGCCTAAAACCTGGTCAAGTTTATTCTTAAGCATTTTTCCAGTTAAACAATAATTTCAAGAAATATTTATTACGCGAACAGACAATTTCTTAAATAAATTTGTCATCGGTTAATCAGTTTAGGTTGCACCTATTTTACAACCTAATTGTCAATAATCTAATCGAGACTCTAAATAGACAAAAGTAAAACATTATCATCATCAGTCGAACAGCCATTCCTCTTTGATCATGTCACTAGCCTTCTCCGCGATCATAATAGTCGGTGCATTCGTATTTCCTCGAACAATTTCCGGCATCACAGAAGCATCAACCACCCTCAACCCCATCACCCCATAGACCCTGAGTCTAGGGTCTACTACAGCTTCGGGGTCCCATTTAGGGCCCATTTTACAGGTGCCAACCGGATGAAAAATGGTCGTCGTATATTCCATCATCACACACTTCCAATAATCCCTGCTGCCAAAAATCAAATGCCTGCAAGCTGGCAATGGAAGGTCCACCAACTGCCAACCATGTTGCTTGAAGGACTCCGTCCGAAACAAATTCAAAGCAGCTTCAATCCCCTCCACCATGATCTCAGCGTCAGGATAAGCTGTGAAAGATCCTGGAAAGATCAAAGGAGGTCCCCAAAGAGGATCAGAATCATTCAACAAAATAGACCCTCGACTCCTAGGCTTGAGCAAGATTGGCCTAACATTAAAAGCGTCGTAATAAGCCAGAGGTTCGACAGCAGTTTCCCCAAAATCAGCAGGATCGTTGACGAAGTCCATTTTGTTGCTGGCATCGAAGCTGAACTGAATATCCGGCAAGCCATGTTTATGTTCAAATATAGTCTGCAAAAAGACTCCGCAGGATAGGGGACCTGTCGCTGACAGTGGGCCCATGCGAGTATGTTGATATTGAAATATGTCATCGATCTTCCCATTGTTGTCCTTGCTGGTCGACGTAGAGTTCACCGACACCACAAAACCGTCCATTGTCACGTGGTCCTGGAGGTTCCGACCGACAGGTAGATCGCTGATGACCTTGATTTTATGTTTCTTCAGCTCTCGTGCAGGTCCTACGCCGGACAGCATGAGGATCTTAGGCGAGTTGATGGCTCCAGCTGACAGGATCACTTCTTTCCTGCTCAGGACAACGTTGGTCACGCCTGTGGCCGTTGAAACGTATTCTACGCCCATGGCACGCTTTGTTTCGTGATCGATGAGGATCCTGGTGACGTGCGCTTGAGTTTCTATGGTTAGGTTCTTGCGTTTACGGCGAATTGGCCGGATGAACGCACCGTTCGTGCTCTGCCGCATTCCGTGGATTGATGTGGTTTGGAGGTGCATAACACCTAATTGCTGATCGGTGTTTGCGTCGACGTACTCCTGGCCCAGTTCTTTCCAGGCATTCAGGAGGATTTTAGTGACGATGTCCGTGTAGGGATATCGCTCCACGGTTTGGTAGCCGCCCTGATTGTGATAGTGAGGGTTCTTTTTAACTATCTGAAAGAGACCAATCAGTGTTGAAGAATTAGAACTGGTTTGGGAATTTGGGGCTCACTTTTGTCAGCCACTATTTCTTGATCTCTTGGTACAGTAATGTTTCTATAAGAGCGACAGTCTCGGGGGAATTTAGTCGCGTCTACTGTGTGCAGACAGTATTTTTGTCTCCGCAGGGCGAGCCGTTTGTAGTAGTCCACACCGATATACCGAGCCGAGATCAGATTACTAAAATGGAGGGGATAACTTGGTCGCATCTATTGTGCGCAACATTGTCGCTCCTATAGAAACGTTACTGTACCAGCGTTTTACGTTGAAGGGGATAATACTGGTCCGTCGTATTGTTAGATTAAATCTCCACTGATTTGTGCAATGAATCGGGCTTTATATTCGCTTTAGATTCGACTATTTATATATGGAACACGTATTTAAATGATGGAGAATTCATTGGTTCGGATAAACGAGGCGCTTCGATTATGCAGATAAATGTGATCCGAATGGCATCGTGTTTGGACTCGTTTTAATCAGAAGAATGTCACGAATATGTTGGTAAACGTTTCTTAGAAAAAATATTTTTTTTTGTATTAGGTCAATGGAATATTATAGTTAGGATTTCGTACCTCTGGGTCTTCATTGTTCTCGGACTTGAGGAAATATGGCAAAACTTCACCGTAACTCCAACCGTGGTTCCCCTTTTCAGCCCATTCATCGTAATCCTTCGGATTACCGCGAATGTAAATCATGTAGTTAATTGTACTCGATCCACCCATGACCTACGAAAATATCGCTGAGATTAATTAACGTATACAGTGAACGTAAGTTGCACCACTGTATCTAGGACACAAAACAGAATACAACGTAATGAGATTCTTCCATCGGGTCAAACGTTACAAATTGAATCATCCGAGCATGACACTTTTAAAAATTCAGCTTATACCACAAAGTAACATAAAGTCACTTAATGGTTGACAACAGTTGTCGTATACAGTTCTTCGAGTAACAAAGGACACTGTTTCATCCGAGATAGCCAGTTCTGTCATTTCATTTTCATCTCTGGTCAATGAACAGCATGACTTCTTCGGCACTCACTTTCGAAACGAAGTGGAGCTTGAAAAATGAGACTCTATTGCAACAAAACATTAAGTATGTTTTTACCGTGGCAAACGCTATAGTTCAAGTCTATTTTGTATGCGAGACATGGCAAAAATTGTATTACGAGTAATTTACCTCGAGTAAATGAAAAATTTATGGATAATTTGTGTTGGGAACGTTTTTAAAAATGATTCTCAGAGTAATTTACCTCAAAATCTTGAAAAAGCACGAATTAGGTCCATTCAAAAATCTTATATAAAATCTGCAGAGTAATCATTTTTATTAATTTTGGAATACCTACTTTACCTCTTGCCCACGCACAGCCACCACCTCTTCTGGATCGGCAGGAGTGTGCTTCCGGTTGTGTGCGATACATCCAATCGATATTGCTAGCCTGCAACATCGAGGCAAACGCTGGAACGTCTGCCACTTCCGGTTCTTCGATGCCAGCTTCTAACAGCAGCACCTGTAGATTCATACGAAATATTGACAATTTGAAACGCTGTATAGGGTTGACCACTATGTCGAATTTTAGAACGTGAAACAACAATGGAGCTTGGAAAGTGAGTTTGTGTAGAGAAGGAATGCGCTTTTATGAATGCGAATTAGCCTCACTTTTATGAGTCTCAGTGAATAGTTGACTAATAAACTTCAGGTGAAAAACGTTTCTCTTGCGTAACAACGGAAAAATGTTCAGAAGAAAATTACTAGCGATTAGAAATTAATTAGAATTAAGTTGACAGCGAGTTTCATTTTTAGTGCCAGAAGAAATCGACGTATAAAATTAACAGAAATAATACAAAAAAAAATTAACATAATTGTGGGAATACTATCCACTTTTCTTCATTAGTAAACATTTTATCATAATATAATTATTTACCTTTTTTGATTTATGTTATACAGGTAATCATTATTATAATTAAATGTATCACACTGTTTATCCAATTAAACAGGCCACGAATAACAAATAAATAATTACAATTTCAAGTATTCGTTTTACTACTCCGCAGGTAAAACAGATGTCTACTTTTAAAATAAAATGGTCACACAATGGCACTACTACGTTGTTCCGAATATTTCAATAAAAAAACAATGATTTGTGATTTCTTAAGTGGCGATAACGTGGACTCTTTTCGTCGGACAAAGAGGATGGGAGGATCAATAATCCCTTCACTGAAAAGTCGAGCAGCTGTTAGGGCTTCTTCGTTGAAACGGGTCACAGAACACAAGATCGTCCGTGACGATGTTATGACCATTTTGAGGCTTCTTCGCTATTAAACATGCCGCGAATTCTAAGCCCACTTATTGGATTATTCATCTCCGATAACAAGCAAATCGAAATATGGGGTTTCCGCTGATTTTGCTAGCTATTCGCTATTGTCCGAAAGTATTCCAATAGAAAAATCTCAAAAATTATTTTGTTATAATTAACACTATATTGCCTAAGGTATATACTAAGTTTCAGTCTTTCTAGTGTTAAGCACCTTCCATGTTGCAATCTCGCTCAATCTGTTGGCCAGGACGCAGCCAGCGGATCCAGCTCCCACTATGATAAAATCGTACTCGTTCGTGAAAAGATCACCGTCCAGAATATTGTTTCTTCCGCCTGAAAAACAAAATGAAGATTAAATAATTACTTAAATTAAATTAAATAACTAATTATAACGTTATTTCAATTTTCTTGTTTCATAATTATATAAATATATAATTTTATTTATTATTATTTATTTATATTTTTATATATATATATTTCTCTATATTATATGTATATAATTATATATAAAATTATATATTTATATAATTTTATTTTTTATTATTTTTTTATATATATATTATTTATTATATATATTTACCTATTGAAAATAAATTTCGCATGAACTTCGTTTCAGCCATTTCTTCGCGATTTTTTTCAAATCGCCCTGTGTCTGCCCGATTGATTCGCGGAACAGAAAGCAGCGCGCGATGTATGCAAAAATTGGGACTTACCTTCCGGGATAAGAAAGTCGTAAACTTTCGACAGACTGGTAATTCCTGGTGCGGTTCCCTGTGGGCTGTAAACCCGTGCAAAATCGGCACTTTCCTCGCTTTCATCCTCGACGCCCGTTGAAAAGAACCGCTTGTATTCGGACCGTGAACCATAAACGGCCGGCGATAATTGCACCAACGGTGGATCATCGGACAGCGGAAAGTTTTCCGATTGGTAACGACCGACCCTGTCCCTGTGACGGTTTCTGAGAGATCGGATCGATGATTGTTTGTCAGATGGGATCGCCCATGGAATGTGTGCCATGTCGACATTCTGAGCTGGATATCGATCTTTCGATTGTCCGAATATGCGAGCAATCAGAGCTAGGAATATGTACGTGGACGGCTGACACGTTGAAACCGTGGAATGTACTGCGCAGAGATTCGTTAGGTCTGGTGGCATCCACGACATAGTGAACCTTTAGGGAACCTTTAATGGTCCTTTAGGATGATTGCCAAACTAATGTGATTTGCCGAAATCTGGACTTTTTGCAGAACGAAAATATTCTGGAAAGAATTGAATAGGAGACATTTTAATGTTCGTTTAAATTGATTTTAGGTGGAGTAATCTTAAAATCCAACCTATATTAAAATATAATTACATTATCTGAAAATAGAGTTCCACTTGATTTTAATATTGGACTAATAATATAAAATAATCTTTATAAATTTCAAGGGAAATATTGCTGCAAAATATTATTGTGAATTTGAAGAAGGTGGATTAATAATGTAAAATAATCGTTATAAATTGCAAGGGAAATATTGTTGTGAATTTGAAGAAGGTGAATTAATAATATAAAATAATCGTTATAAATTGCAAGGGAAATATTGTTTTGAATTTGAAGACGGTGAATTAATAATATAAAATAATCGTTATAAATTGCAAGGGAAATATTGCTGCAAAATATTATTGTGAATTTGAAGAAGGTGGATGAATAATATAAAATAATCGTTATAAATTGCAAGGGAAATATTGCTGCAAAATATTATTATGAATTTTGAAGAAGCATATTATGAACGTATGGATATTGTTATGGAGAATAATTATGTAAAGTAAAATTATACATAATTATACGTAAAGTGGAATATAAGAAATTCAGCGACAAAGTATTCAAATGAACGCATAAATGATAAACAATCTCACCCGCAATCACAAATTATCGCAATCAGATTATTCTTCTACTAAGAATAATAGCACCTTATCACTCACAAACTTGCCACAAGTGTCGTCGATCTACTGTAATCGATAGCACCACGAGAACAATTACTGCATTAACTAAATGAATCAACTTCCCACGGCAGCATGTCGCTGCATCGAGCAACGTCAACACCCGAAAGAAACGCATTCAGGAATGCCGAATCATGTTGCGCGCGGAAAAGATCCTAGATCCGGTCCACCGTTGAGAATCGATCTAACCGAGAGGGACAGTGAGTTTCACGATAGTTGGAACTAGAGCAAAATGTAGCGGGTACCGTTGTGTCTTGTACCTAAATTTTTCTCTCTCCTTTTTGCTGCGAGTGAAAAGACCGTGGCGTGGACAGTGCAACTTTGTTACTTAATTTTCGTTAGAAATATTGTAGACAACCGTTCATTACACTGATTTAGCTTCACCTTTATATAAATCGCAAATGCTTCTAACAGAATAATTCCATTTACATTTGATTGCGATTTTTTAATTAATTTAAAATTTCGAAATATGTTTTATAAAATTAATCTTACAAGATACACGTTTTAACATTATCACCATAAAGTGACGTTATAATTATTATAATATTCAAATATTACTATTATAAAGTAGAATCACTATACATTATTGTAATTTGGCTCATAATTATTTGGCAATTATTACAATTTATGTCACTCGTTATACTTTAAAATACACATGCAACTACTTTTATAATGTACATTTTAACACGGTTTCTAAGATTTTACAATTGTAATCACATTCAAATGATATTACAATATATTGTAATAATATATTTGTAAATATTTTTAAAGTTTCCTGTATTCTCGATATTCACAGTATTCACAATATCCACATAACTGTACACAGTGAATATATATTCAGTCTCTTGATTCAACAATTACATACTTCGACACTAAACTTTCTTACTATTATCATCTTAAATACTACCCTTTGTTTAAAAAAAAAATAATAAAAATAAATTCATTTTGATCTTACATGATTTTGATTATATGTACGTTTTTACAATTTCAACAATTGCGAAACAAAAGTACTATTATCATCTTAAATACTACCCGTTGTTTAAAAAAAATAGCAAAAATAAATTCATTTTGATCTTACATGATTTTGATTATATGTGCGTTTTTACAATTTCAACAATTGCGAAATAAGAAGTTGAAAACTGGTCGTTCAAATAGGTAAAACATAGTAGTTGAAACATGTATAACAAAACATGCTAACCAAGTTCTTTTGTTGAAAGCAACATCTCACAGCTCGGAGTGTTTGTCCTTGAGCCATTCCTCTTTCACTAAATCGGCTCCCTTCTCGGCAATCGCCATAACCGGCGAGTTAGTATTCCCGCTGACAATATTCGGCATGATCGACGCATCGATCACCCTCAACCTCTGAACGCCATGCACCTTCAATCTAGAATCTACCACAGCGGTGGGGTCATCTTTTGTTCCCATCTTAGCAGTGCCAACAGGATGATACACTGACGTGGCAATTTGCCTAATGCTGCATTCCCAATATTCCTCAGAATCAGGCACCTCATCCTTACACCCAGGTAGTTCCAGGTGCTTCAACGTCATTTTGTACTTTGATAAGGCTGGAGTTTTCGTCAGAGCCTTGATAACGTTCACCGACTTCAGCAACGTGTCCACATCTTCTCTCTCCGCGAAATAATTCGCATAAATCTTCATAGGGTCCGCTGGATCAGTGCTGCGCAGCTCGAGAGTTCCTTTACTTTTAGGATGCAGAAGAGTGCTGGCCGCTACGATTAGATCACCCTCCATGATCATCTTCGTCACCTCTTGCAATATCTCGTCCTCCACGTTGAATAAATTGTACACGCTGGCTATTTTCGGTGCCAGCCATCTTGGGAACTGGCCAAAGTGGAACTGGATGTCTGGATACTTAGAGGGCGTGGAGCGAGGCTCTGTAATTACATTGGATATAAAAAATAAATATATTATTTCTAAGCAAAACGCTGGCTAGCCTGAACACCTTGTATACATACGAATATCAAATCGTTTTACTTACCCTCTCCGTTAGGTCCAAAGTCGGTCACATTAATAAATGCCAAAAGGTTGATGCCAACGGTAGCTAATTCCCCCTTCTTGTGCACCAAGTAGTTGTATGCCAGGTCCATTCCAAAAGTGGACGTGGGCGGGGGTTGCGTCTCGTTGACAAAGCCAATCAACAGGCCTGGCCAGATTACGTGGTCCTGAAGGTTCTTGCCAACCGGCAGATCGACTATCACCGGAAGACCCATGTCTCTCAAATGGTTCTTAGGCCCAACTCCCGACAGCATCAACAGTTGTGGGCTGGAAATGCTGCCAGCTGAGAGGATCACTTCCTTCGACGCTGTCAAGTCTATAGTCTTACCCCCTGACGTCACACGAACACCTACTGCCTTGTTACCCTTCAGCAGAACTTTGTCAGCTCTAGTGGATTTCATCACGTACAAGTTCTTCTTATCCTTGACAGGAGATAAATAAGCTTTGGCAACGTTCATCCTCTGCGCGTTGTCCATGGTACCGAAAGCTTTCCCGATGCCAGTATAACGATCGCCAATTAGGGGCTCCAGGATATTCAAGCCCATCTGTCGGGCGCCATCGAGAAGAACTTCAGGATGTATTGTTTCAGAGTAGTTGTAACTTCTGATGCTCATTGGACCGTTCTCTCCACAGTGTCTGCTTCCAAACTTGGCTATGTAATCTGGAGGACAGTTGGTTGCCTTTCGGAGGTAGCCGAGCATAGTTTCGTAGTCCCAGCCTTCGTTGCCTTGCTCCGCCCATTGGTTGTAGTCTCTGTCATTGCCGAAAACGTGCAGCATGGCATTTATAACTGAACTGCCACCTAGAGCCTTGCCTTGACGCCATTTGCAGCTCTGGTTCTTGTTGCCTTGACAAAAGCCATCTTGGGATTCGGTCTTGAAAAATAAATTTCGATGCTAAGGTCTTATTGACGTAAGAAGACATTTTATGGATTTGAGCTTTCGTGAGAAAGTTAGCAAAGATAGTCAGTGACTAGGCCCCAGTGACTAGGCTCCAATTTCAAAGAAATTTATTTAATGTGTAACGGTATGACATATTTTCATTACTTTCCTTTTTTGTTAATAAATTCGAGAGCCCCGAAATTTTTACCGCTTGGGTCTTACACTTGACTTGAGCCGCCACTGAGGATAGTTGGAAATGTGAGTGACCTAGTGAAAGATAACCGGTGTCCTAACACGAACAGCAAGCAGTGTGGTAAGTGACATAGCAAGGACAATGGATAATCAAATATGGTCACTGTCCCAATATCGTCAGCGGCAGTATCTGCAGAAGATACTTTGTCCAACAAATTTATACCTTGTGACTATAATCCTCATCAGTGTCCGGAAGCAACGTTAGAAACCCAGGGACTTGACTGGTAGGACTAGCATCCTTCCCGGCTTCGATCAACAGAACATCCCAGTCATCTACCTCCGACAGTCGCCGGGCTAGCACAGAGCCCGCAGTCCCGCCTCCAACAATCACAAAATCAAATTCTCTTTTTGAGGACAGAATATCCACTGTCCGATCCACCGGATAATCAGAGCTCTGGTCTAAAGCGCATTGCGAGACCAAAAGCACGTTGATCAACTGCGAAAAGACAGAAGATGGCAGCGGCGAGAGCGCGGCATCGCAACTTGCTGCCATGCAGATCTCCATGCTGTGCAGTCGGAAAATCTATCAGGAACCTCTGAAAACGAGAAATTTTGTATAAATATTATGTTCCTTATAAACAAACTAATGTGCTTTGTTCTATACTGGATTTTTTACAATGCCTCATTCTTTCAGTGGAAATATATTCTAGTGTTAATCTTGATAAGACTATAACCACATTCATACTGATTAATCTCCTTTTCATCCCGTACCCGACAACGACAAAAGTATTCATTAACTTACTTTGGCGAACAATAACCAAACGTTTATATGCAGGGTGTATCCGTTAAGTTATGTCACCATTTTTTATGCATTCCCAGTATTGCAATTGAAAAATGTCTTTTACGTAAAAAAGTAAAGGTCAGCTTGACTTTTTTAAATGGCACTATATGTTTTGGACATCATGGAATTGTTTCTGACGTCGAGGCGAATTTAACAGTGTACTATACTATGACCTTGAAATGACTTCAAACTTGAAAATTTTGCGCAAACGTAATTTTAATGAATTCTGAAAGATCAAATCGTGATATACTAAACTACGACTGAAAGAATACTACCTATAAGCTGATTAGATCGATGACACACTGATGATTCTGAACCGTAAGTGACGAATACAAACGTAATATGGGAAGCGACGAATACAAACGTAATATGGGAAGCGACGAGAGTAAACATAAACAGACACGCCCTAATTGTGGCAACAACGAAAAATCTAATACAAAGAGCGGAGTTCTGTATCATTTAAGGTGGATCACAGTTAGAACATCTAATGTAACTTGATTTATATTCTAAGAAACAATTCTTCATTAAAATTAAGTTTGCACAAAATTTTTAAGTTTGAGGTCATTTCAAAGTCATAGTATAGTACACTGTTAAATTCGTCTCGACGTCAGAAACAATCCTGTGATGTCCATAACATATAGTGCCATTTAAAAAGGTCAAGATGATCTGCACTTTTTTATGTAGCTTATCAAGTACTGAGAAACTCGTCTAGAAACAAGTTTTTAATTGCACTACTGGAAATGCCTAAAAAATGGTGACATAACGGATACACTCTGTAAATGTTATTTATAATTACATTTGTTGTTCGCGTTTTGCACAATGAAATTATTACGCAGGATACTAAAGCTCGGCATAAATGGTTTACATTGTACGTGCATCGTATCACACGAGATATAGTTAATAGATTATAATAATTCATATATAATTTTTCATTTCAATCTTAGTCATTTTAGAAAAATTATTCGAAAAGTGATAACACACACAGGCATAGAAGCAATTACAAAAAATACTTGCAATCACAAGTCTCTACCGAAATTATTTTTTTTCACATACCAAATATTCTAGGAATGATATAGCCCGACACACTTGTCTGAATAAAACAATGTTTTATTATCAGCTTAAGGCTTACAAGCCTTGGTCTTATTAACATTAGACTTCAACATATTTGACACGGACCTCTAAATGTTAAGGTAGAATGTGATAAATATTTTGTAGAGGTTCTGTAGCACGAAAATCACAAAATCCAAACTGTCTGGCAACAACTTAATTCACGATAACCGAACCGAAGTTCACTTTCTCGCATTTTACGAAGTGAACCCACCGTGCCGAAGCTGAGCACTACATCTGAAAGTATAACGACGTATGTTTCACTATTATATCTCGTTGGAACTGTATTTACGTAAGTTCATTCTTCACCGTCTCACCTTAACCGTCTTTATCTCGCTTCTTACCTCGGTCTGGATTGACAGAACAGATAATCGTATGAAAACATAATTTTTTGATGGAACGCGGATAATGTTTACAATTAGAAATGATAGCTTATCACTTGTTGGTAGATATCGAGTTTTGACCGACACGAATTTGGACAACAACATACAGAATTTTATGTATATAAGTCCCTAGCACGGGTCTGCCGAGGGACATGTATTCATCAGGGACACTATTCTTTGACTGTTGCCGAACGTAGAGAAGGACAGCCGAGCTCGAGAAGCCTTGGTCGCCGAGATAAACACCCAAGTGTAAACACAATGTGATCAGAGTTTCCAACTTCCTTATTTTTCATTATTTTTTTATGGAACTTCAAGTTCCATATTTGTGGCATTTTTCTGATTAAAATCATACCAAATATGATATAATTCCGATGATATTTACTTGTGTAATAGACAACTACACAAGTAAATTACACAAGT
>CM052344.1:7480032-7507477 GCA_028455595.1 Lasioglossum vierecki | reverse complement strand
AAATATGGAATTTGAAGTTCCATAAAAAATAATGAAAAATAAGGAAGTTGGAAATTCTGATTAGGCGGTCTCACCGAGACACCCGAGCCGCATGATATCATATTTTCGGCGACCGAGGCCTCTCGAGCTTCGTGACCCCTCAAGGGGGTATACCCCACAGTAGTGGGGATAGATCAGGGACTTTTATGGCTCAGACTTTTGGGACATTTACGCATAAAATACTGTATTTGGATTCGTTGTCGGTTAATTTTTGTGCTACTAGGGAAGAGACATAGTTCAAAGCATTTACCATACACTGTCCTTCTTAACAAGGACAGCAAGAAGTTCCACTTCTGTCGCGCGTGGTTTTCTACGCGTGTAATTTTTCACTCGTGTAGGTTCTATAGTTGAAGCGTACAAAAATCCCTGGAGCTGCAAACTCTGTCTTTGAAAAGTGAAAGACTTTTCTTCAGTATTCCCCAAAAACTAAGAATCGCGGAAGAAAATGATTTGACAGTCAGCGCGGCTACTCCGTTTCTAACCCGACGAGTGCTACGGTGTCTTCCTGTTTATTCTCATTGCGCGTGTAAACGATACGTGAAATTGAAAACGTGTAATAGCAATTCGATATTGTTGTGGCAGACAAATTTTTCATTCAACTTCTCGGCGACATGCGTTGACCTTGTCGACGGAGAATATAAAAAAAATATGAGAATATGAAATCGCGTGTGATTAATTCAAAATTTGATATTTTTTGCAGTTTCAGGATTTTCTTTTTTTGCCATTTATATAATTTACATAACAGAACTCACAAGGGAACATATTCAGTTGATACAAACCGATTTTGATGAAACTTGTGTGAAATATAGTTCTTCGAAAAATATTTGAGACGTGTTTTTTTATCGGCAACCATCCACTCTGAAGGAGTGAAAACAGCCCTCAAAAATGGGGGTAAAAACCATATTTTTTAAGATGCCTCGGAAACCAGTGGTCGAAAAAATTGTGTTTTTAATGGAAAATGTAGTCGTGCAAAAAATTTTAACAAACGTTTTTTGTTTAAACAATATGTTAAAAATTTGATATTTTTGGGTGTGAGATCTTTGAGCCAAAATAGGGGATACATGTTTCAGGATTTTCTTTTTTTTTGCCATTCAACAATAATTATGGATAATGAAAGATAGTCCTGCAATTAAGTATTTAGAAGTTGGGTGTCCACTAAGATTTTGATGAAATTTAAATACGTTATAGATTTCTACGTTTTGAACAACTTTTACCTATACATGTTACCACCACTCGAGTTCAGTTTTCGAGATATTCACAAAAAACTATCGCTCGTGTTAATAGATACGAAAAACTGCAAAAAATATCGAATTATTGTTTAAACAAAAAACTTTTGTTAAAACTTTCTTGCACGACTATATTTTCAATTAAAAAACACAGTTTAAAAAGACCGAATATTCTCGACCACTGGTTTCCGAGATATCTTAAAAAATTTGGTTTTGAGGGCTGTTTTTCCCCCTCCGGAGTGGATGGAAAAAGTACGTCTCAAATATTTTTCGAAGAACTACATCTCACATAAGTTTCATCAAAATCGGTTTGTACCAACTGAATATGTTGCCTTGTCAGATATCAATTCAAAATAGACTTCCATGCTTGGGAATATATGTACATATTTTAGATTAAATATATTTTTAGTCGAGTACAAGGGGGAGAAAGAGAGAGAGAGAGAGACTTTTTGAATACCATGCGGTTGGTATACATAATTCTATTGTAGAAACGATATTGCGTGGTTCCAGTATCTCACCGCGATCGCACGCGCAAGATATCCGCATTCTATTATAGCATTAAATATACACGTGTATACGCATAGAGGATTATTTTGTTCGAGATCCGTTTCGGTGGCGCCGACGGAATTTTTTGTCAGTGAAAACACGACAGTAGTTCCTACAATTCATATCAAGAGTTTGGATATTTGTTGCATCAAAAAACTCTGCTTGCAATCAAGTACGTTTCGGACACAAATCATTTAAATAAAAATAAATTTTTAAGAATACCACGTTTTTAAAAACGGACTAAAAAGTACAAAATAATTTTTCCTAGTCCCATACAGATTCCTAACCTCGTACAGATAGTCCTGAAAATTTGTGATTGTGAATTTTTAATAGCTATTTAATAGCTAATTTTTAATAGCCATTTTTCGTTTGAAATCTTACAAGTATTTTCATAGCTATTCAAAATTCACAATCACAAATTTTCAAGACTATCTGTACGAGGTTAGGAATTTGTATGGGACTAGGAAAAATTATTTTATACTTTTTAGACCGGTTTTAAAAATGTGGTATTTTTTAAAATTTAGTTTTATTTAAATATTTATTTTCTGCTTTTTAGTCTTGTGTTAATACATGTATCACTCTTTATTAATATTTTATATACTCACTAAGCTTACTGTAAATTTCACTTGATAAACAAAGCAATGATGTAGTACCGATCGTCGCCCGGCGACGTACTATCACATACTGAGCTCCGTCAGGGCGAAGTGGATCCGCGGAGTGGGGACGAGTCAGAGTGCGCACGCATAGTAAAGTAGAGAGCGTTGTCGTGCGGAGTGGGGATCGCTGAATGCGATAGCGTTTCGCGGGGGGGGGGGGGGTGAAAAGGTAAATATTTAATTATTATTTTCTCCAAAACTTAAAAAAAAAATTTTTTTGAATAATGCATTTTCATTCAGTTCTGAGCCACGTATCCAATTTCTAGTCTCCAGCTCATCAGGAAGTCAGTTTAAAATCAATTGCAAAATTTGTCACCAAATAGACAGACAAACAAACAAGAAAGCGAGCTAATAAAAACGTGGTAAAATGTCAAATATCTCGCAAAGTATTGGCATTTCGATGACCTTGGGCTAGTATTTTTATACGAAGGATAATAAAAGAGATCGATTGGTTTAACAAAATTTAGGGTTGCATTAAAGAATAAAGTGCAATTTCACCTTGTGGGTGCGTCGGTGCATCCACATAAAAAATAAAATCACAAGAAGTCAGAACATATTATAACATACGACTTTTTCCTTTATCATTCTTTTTGCTTAAAAAAGCAGTAACTTGTCTCGAGCCAACGGTTCTCGCACACCTCCCGGAAATACTATCTTCTGACAACACTCTTATCATTATATTACAGTCATTCTGATTTCTCGGTATTTCACGTATATACTGACTCATTCATAGCTTTATCTATTTATACACGGATTTGTTTATAATTCGATAAAGGTATCCATTGGAATATAATACTTCCGATAAAATAATCAATGAATCCAGCTGAACCAATATATATAACATACCACTTCTAATAAAACATATCTTTTCGTTGATGTCTGATTAATGTTCATTTAATGGTATTCGTTTACCTCGAAAACGAACTTTTCGGACAATCTAATGCAATAATTAAAATACAATTAACTGATGAAACAACAATTCGTTGTATTTGTTTAAAACTAAACAAAATTATTGCAACTTCACTATGTAAAACACGACACACACAATTTTCCTCAGTACTTCGAATTACATTTCAATTGTTATTATTGTAATTGCAATATTACACAAATTAATTTATTTCGTTAATGTAGCTTCAATTAACTGTAAACATGACTAGTGTGTATATTGAACCATGCCAACTCGGAAGAAACAATTAATTTTACTTCACACATCTTCACACACACTCACACTCAGAATATCATATCTACCAAACTTAAAAAATCATAGAGAATGGAGATATTCTATTTTAAAAGAAACGTTTGATTTTTCGGTTAAAATAGCTCCGAGTACAAAGGGTTAATCTGGTGACACTGGCTGAAAAACAATTTTCATTTTGTAACTTAAGAAAAATTGAATTATACAAAAAATTTTACTACTTCAGTTGATTTGGATTAAATGCGTAGACCTCAAACAGTGTTAGTACCGTCACGCGATAATCGACTACTTGCAATTTATGCGCAAACTTTCTATTTCGCGTACTGATCCGCAGCATAATTACAACCTCCATGATCTTGATATCTGTTTTCATGAATTTGCACGAAGGTTATAACATTACAGTACGATTACTCATTTTGACCTTGACTATTACGTGACGGTACTGAAAATATACTACGGAAATTCAATATTTTCTTGTGTAAAAAAAACATTTATTTTAGATTGAACAAGCGAATTTGTATAAAAATCCACTGTCTAATAATATCTTAACATTAAATACAATTCAAATTGAGCTGAAGTAAAAGTATTGTATGTGGTATCTGATCGGAAACTCGAATATCCAAATTTCTCCTTTGTCGTTAATCATCATAATAAAAACAATTTGCGAGATTCAATCGATTCAGTGTATACAGATATCTCGCATATAAACCATTGAAATTAATTCTAATTATATAATTATCAATGTAGCAGTGTACATTTCAAATATTTTCGACGCAGTCTTAAACAAAGGAGGAATTCAGAAGTCCTAACAGGACACCCGGTATGCATATTCTGTCAACGAAGCTGTACAATAAAAATGTTTACTTTCTGTGTACAGTATTTTTTAGCCATAAATGTCTCAAAAGTCTGACCTGTAAGTGTCTTAGATCTATCCATAAAGCTCGAGAGGCTTCGGTCATTCTTTATTTCCTATTATTTTTTTATAGGACTTCGATGACCGTATTTGTGGCATTTTTCTAAGAAAAATTATACCAATTGTAATATAATTCCAGTGATATTTACATGTGTAATAGACAATTAAAGTTTCGGGCGCAAAGGACTGTCGCAGGCGTCGGAAACTTTAATTGTCTATTACACAAGTAAATATCATCGGAAATGTATCATATTTGGTATGATTTTAATTAGAAAAATACCACAAATATAATCATCGACGTCCCATAAAGAGATAATGAAAAATAAAGAAGTTGGAAATTTGCCGCATAAATGTCCTTCGACAGACCCGTGCTGGGGACTTATATGGATAAATTACTATATCAATAACCCGTGAGTAGCGATAATAATCGAACTACGAATAATTATGCAACGTCTTCGAAACTGACATGAGTATGTACAAAATTTGATTATGTTTGATGATACTGGCGAGTCGATAATGCATAGAGATCCGTAGTCCAACGAACGTAAACATACTTATCGTGATAATGAATAATGATATTAAGCAAAATCATTGTCACATTTCAAAAGAATAGTCTTTATTCTATTGTCCTAATAATCGGACTGTCAAGGTTCACGATTTCGCCCACGTGTGCCTGATCATGTCAGCCGCCTTCTCGGCTGTCATCATGATGGCGGCGATTGGGTTACTGTTTGGCACAATTGGGAACACCGAGGCATCGGCGACCCTAATGTTCGTCACTCCGCGGACTCGAAGTTCTGGGTCCACAACTGCCGTTGGGTCATTATAGCCGCCCATTTTACACGTGCCTGCTTGATGGTTCTCGGGCCCTGTAGCAGCTCTTATGTAGCACTCCCAGTATGCATCGCTAGCGAAATGGTAGCTGCAACAATAATAAAACATTTAGAACAGTAGGCCATTTTAAACCTCATCCACACTACGTGGTACCCGGGTACCTATTTCAAATTCATTCACATAATATTCAATATTTTTCAATTGAAATGTCCTTCATCTTTTGTGACATCTCAAATCTACTTCAGATGAATTAATATCCTTGGAATTATGCAAAAATTTTATAGAACAATTCACAAAAAAAACTCCCAAACCTTTATTTTCGCATTCGCTATGATGAGGGTACCCGGGTACCACAAGGCTCAAATAGGACAAATTAGATCCTATACAAATGTGATTTATAGTACAACTATTTCTCAGTACAAATTTTAAAGCGATAGTAGCGAAGACGTGTCATAAAAAATCTCCAGGTCATGCGGGGCCAGCTATCAGGTATATGCATGAATAATGAATATATGGGTTCCCGGGTACCTTTTCATGCAGAATCGTATAAAAATTACCCGTGTGGATGAGGGTTAATGGACCAAACAGTCGATTAATTCAAAATCAAGTGACTCTTACTCGGTGCAAAGCGAATGCATCACAGGTTCCAGCCTCAAGTCCCAGTTCTTCATAGCTTGGGTGTTCACAAGCTGATTCGACTTCTTAATGCCCTCGATCAATATCTTCAAATCTTTCGAATCAGTGAAGTAATTCGGATAAAGTAGTGGCGGTGCCATAGGGTCTCCAGACCGCAGCTTCAGGTACCCTTTGCTACCTACAGTGACCGCAGTGGGCCTCATCACGATCTCTCTCCTATCCGAGCAGAGAGCCAGCGCACCGTTCAAGCACTCAAATGGCAGACCAGTCCTCGGACATTTCGGTGAAAATCCGTCGAAGAAAACCTGAATATCAGGAATACCAGCAACAGCATAGCTGCTTTCAAAAAACGCGGTCACTTGAGTCAGTCCGGTGCTGGTTAGGGGACCGCTGCGAGTGTCCAAGAACTCGTTCACGCTGTCCATAGTCATTGCTTCATAGGGAGTGTCCTTAATGCTGTACTGTATGCCGATCGACACGTGATTGTGGAGGTTCTTGCCCACTGGGAGGTCCTTGATCACGTTTAAACCTGCGGACAATTTTGCTAAACTGAGCTTCCAGGTCTAAAACAAGCTGGCTAAGTGTGTCTAATCATGGACACCACTATAATTGTGAAAAACGTCTGGATTTAAAATATTATCAACAAACCCAGCTTGGTTAAATCCTCTTTCGGTCCAATCCCCGAGTTCAGGAGGATATGCGGTGACCCTATAGCTCCAGCCGATAGGATGATCTCTTTATTGGCCTTGACAATCCTTCGGTAGCCATCTTTGTCTACGAGCTCGACGCCATAAGCCTTGCTCTGCCACTGATTCAAGAGAACCCTCGTGACGTGTGCATTTATCAGGACCTTCAAGTTCCTCCTGCCCTGAGCTGGCCTTAAATAGTTCCTAGAAGTCGTGCCTCGCATCCCGTTCTGTGTCGTCATGGGAGCCACCATAAACCCTGTCTGCGTGTACTCTCTCAACATGGCTGTTCTGTAGCCTAGCTCATCAGCAGCCTTGAGAACTTCGTCGGCGAATGCGGGCTTGTCCCGGAAATACTCTATCTTCATTGGACCAGGGCCTGGAACTGTTCTGGGCTTCTCGGAGAGTATTTCCTGTTTAATAGGGTTCTCGACGCGCTCAAAGTAATGCGTTATCTCGTCGTAGGACCAGCCTAAGGCACCGTTCCTTGCCCAGCTATTGTACACTTCCGGATGTCCTCGGACGTACATCATGCCGTGAAGGCCGCTGGTGCCGGACACCATCTTGCCGCGGGGCCAGCTGCATACGCCGAAAGTTTCTGGTGGGAGAAATTATGTTATAATGCGGTAAACTATCAAGCTGACGAAGTCAACAAAATATGATATTTCTTGTTTAAAAATGCCTAATTTCATTTCACAATTATTGTTAAGTCTTACAGAAGGCAATAAATTTTTTGTACACCTTCCAAAAAGTAATTTTCGAGTACAAAATACATCGCTTATATGCCGGATAGTATATATATATACATCGTAAAAAAATATATAAATTTTTTTTTTAAAAACCACGCTTATAAAAAGGAGAAAATAATTTTTTTAGATATTAGAAACTATAAATAAAAGCGTGGAGCGCTAAATTATATTAATGTAATTTACGGGGGCGCTCCACGCTTTTATTTATAGTCACTAATATCTAAAAAAATTATTTTTTCTTTTTTAGTGCTTTTTAAACACTTCGCTATCACGGACGTGTTGTCACGCGACTTCGAAACCGTCCGTATTACATTACGTCGCGTGTTTACGGTTTCGTGGTAGCGAAGTGGTTAACATAAGCGTGGGTTTTAAAAATTTTTTTATTTTCTACTTTTTAGTCTTTCTTGAATAGAACGCAAGATATAGTAATACCGGTCGTACTACCGAATATTTAGTGAGGCCCGGATTCGATTACCGCTGAGATACTCTGCTGAGATTTTTTCTCCTAAACGCAGTTTTTTAAAAAAAATTTAACAACACGGCAAGCTAATATAACCGTGGTAAAAAGAGTATAGCCGAGTAGAGGTGAGATATGCCCTAAACCAAATTGAACACTCAAATAAAATAATGAATTAATGAATCATACCCTATTCCTGATGTTGTCAAAAACATGTCAAAACATTCATGAACATTCTGCCTGATACTGCACACGATCGTGAATTTTTCATTGCAAAATTGATTTTTTTCAAACCCCAGAAAATTAAGGTTAACGAGTAGGCTACCTAAACAAGCAGTCGGGTGGGGCTCCGTAGGTTCGGTTTTGAATTTCCAGTCCACAGTCGAGTTGACTGCATGAAATGCCAAGCCTGGGATGGCAGTCATCGTCGGTTCTTCCGGGCCCGCTTCGATCAGCAACACTTTCCACCATGGGGTGTCGCTCAATCTCCTGGCGATTATTGGCCCGGCTTGACCGGCACCAACTATGATGAAGTCGAACCTGCAATTTCATGAAGTCGTTAGAAGTAGAATTCGCAAAAATATTGTCGGCATCGTTGAAGATAGACATTCCAGTTCATTCAGAATCATACCATTCTTGAGGCACTGTCTCCTTCCCAAGTCTGTTGCAAGGACTCGAGACATCGCACCTAGCCGTCATCGTTTTTTGAACCAGATTCATAAATGGAGTCGTCGCGCCACATTTCGCGTCCATGTAGAATGTGTCTTTGAAGTGGCATGAACAACATCCTGATGTCTCGTTGTTGGTGTCCAACTGGCCAGGTGCAAACTAGTTAACAAATAGCTTATTTAGAGCGATGCTTCTAATAAAAATTACGTACGATTATTTAAATTCAAGAATTTTCGTTAATAAATTTTCTAAATTAAGAATAATAAAAAATAACTTGCCATCACCACCTTTTATATTAAAAATGATAATTGAGCATTAGGCATCACAACAGGGATTGTGACGTATGACACAAGCTTTTCAATTAAAATTATAGAGACTCGTTCAGATGGGTTGAGAAAATATTGTCTCTAAAATTGTAAATAATCGGTCAGTTCGCAATATTTGTAATATTTGCGTTATATTTGTAAGGGGTGGTTCCTGAGGTCATTTGAAGCGAATTTTTATTTGCAAAAATATCCACCACGGCCTTGTTAAGGAGTTATTAGCAAAAAACATGGACCAATTAGATTTTACCGAGCGCAGCGTTGGTGTCGTGCCGCGGTGAAGTAGTGAACAAGAGAAGGGGATCAAACAAAAAACAGGACACGATAGGATCGTTATAAGAGACTAGAATTTATATATCATACATCGTCTGTCCTTCTTTTAGAAATTTTCTTAAGGGAAGTATAGGACGATAGAGACTCACAAACAAGACGTGTACCTGACATTTCTCTTGCTGGGGAAAAGGACAGACTTTTTTTGAACAGCTACCTATCGACTCTACGTACCAGTCCGCGGGAAAACAAAAACATGTGATTGCCATAAATTCTAGTCTTACAGCGGCCCCTCTTGTGTCCCTTTTTTTTGTCTGACCACCCCGCCGTTCGATACCCATAATCCCCTCTCTAAACTCTGTAGAAAATTCTTGAGTAAAGTCAGTGTCATTTGAACCGTAGTAGAGAGAACATCTCTAAAGATGTGTCAATTCGAAGCTCGCGGTTGTGATCTACCATCAATTGTGCAATTGTTCAGTATATCTGAAGTCAGCTGTGTATCTTGTCTCCGATTGGTCCAGTGACACACACTTCGAAGCAGCAACTGTATTTACGGCTGAATAAGTGAGTTCCAATTAAATTGTCTGCTCCTTTTGTTCATTGTTTCACCACGGCGCGACTCCATCGCTACGCTCAGTGAAACATTAATAACTTCTTAATAAAGTCGAGGCAGACATTTTTGCAAATGGAAATTTCAAGGATCTTTCAAGGATCTCGAACTTTTTTTAGGACATTCTGTATATAATAATAGTTTAACAGATAATCGCAGGGTTCACTTCAAACGGGATATTCGGGATTAGGGGAATTAAATAAAATCTTGTCCTTAGTGGTCGTAGTTTTTTTCGATCTGGAATAAATCAAAATCGTTCCAAATTCTATCGGTTTTTACATTCTAGCCTTTTTTAAAAATTTTCTGATGCTATAAATGTATAATGCAGTCTAGTTATGAGGTATCTACTGTATGCTATATGATTAGCGTAATCTATCTAACCCAGACCTAAGCCTTCGTGTTACCGTCAACGACCACTAGTTTACGATTTACGCAATTATGTTATCAGCTCCGATTTGAACAACCTTTTTCTCTGGCTACAAAACGCCGAGCTAGATCCGAGCCAGTGATTCGCTGAAACGTGGAGGTCTAGGTTATGTTTGGGTCCGAATTAGGCGATGTCTGAATTAGGTTTGTCTTACATGTAGGTGAAGTTTCGGTTTACGTAAGATGTGAAACGTATGTAAGGTGTTACCCAATACATTTTCTGTGTTTCTCGACTTGTTAAACCGGGTTTCAATTATACACAATGACTCGGCTAATACCATGTAAATTATTTATAAACTATATGGTATATGAAAAAATAATTGCAATGGAAGTAGCGTGGTTTTAAAGATAACATATATTGTAATAGTTTAATTTTCTTCTGTTTTGATGGTTTAAAGAAATATAAATGACACCTTGGGGTGAGCTTCCCTAGTAGCACAAAATATTATATACATATTTATATAATATTAAAAAGAAATTCAATCTCTTCTTAATATTTAAATATACATACTATATTTATTTTATATTAAGTAACAAATATTTCTTTTTAAATATGGAGGACATATCTATTTCATAGTTTCTAATTTTTGTTATAACTTTTTCTTACATTTAAAAATTTTATTAAATGTTATTTAAATATTGAATTTATATTTTTCAAATATTGTATTCACATTTACTTTATATTTTTTAAATATCTAGTTTATATTCTCTGAATATTTAGCTTATATTTTTTAAACATTCAATTTATATTTCTTGTACATATATACAATATTCAGATCCAATATTTTTCTCATATGAAAAAATTTGGCTTAAAAAGTATTTTTCCAATATTTGAACAAAAATATTTATCTAATATTTTTGTGCTACTAGGGTTGTGTCTCGCGATTAACTTTTTCAGATGTCCTCGAAGATAAGCTATTAGTTATTCGGATACAAGTCAACAATGAATAGCAAAAAGACTTCCTTAAGATTTATTTATAAAAATTGAAAATTGTGTAAATTATTGTGTGGAAATTACAATCTGTGAAGGGCCTCCTTCCGGTGGATAGTTTTCTAGATAATTACCCTGAACAATTTAATTCAAATGATCGGTTATCCATTACCAACACAAGAAACAAATAACTGTATTTACCGTAAAGGGGTGTTGGAATGCAAACACCAATTGCACCAAACTGAAGACCATGATATACACTCTCATTTTATCCAATTAGGGGCCAGTGTCACCTGCAAACAGAAACGAGTAGTTTTACTTGTTAGAGCAACAAGAGCAACTTGTCGTCCACTCTACCCCCTCTTTGCTGTAATTGAGTGGTGCTTGCACGTGTACGTAACGCCTACTATAATAACTAGACTATGGATTTTATGCATTCGGAAGGAAAATGAATAAGTGAAATATTATTACCAGGTTTTCGATTTATTCAAACGATTAAAAAATTAATTTTTGTCTGGTTTCTCACAATTGACTTCGGAAACTTTTATTAGCTATATTACATTGCCCACCGGTGATGGATTGATACATTTAAAGAACTCATTCTTTGCATCTAAAAATTTTTTGTCAATTTTTTAATAATAATAATTCTAGACTTGTTTAGCCATTTCTTTTTTGTTGGTGATGGATCAAAGATTAGGTAAAAAGTACTGACTTTTATTGGAATAACTATACGGTAATTTTTAATTCTTTAATACGTGTTCCTACAAATTTTACTTCGAGTAGTTCTCAAATATTTCAAATTTTTAATTTTATTTTCGAAAAATTTGTTCTCACGAAGAAAATATTAGATTTTTAATAATTTGACTGTGTTAAGATTATAGGAGAAACGATATCGTAATTTTCAATTCTTTGACATGAGTTCCAACTATGCTGTAAAATAATGCTTAAAATTTTGTTTCTGAAAAATTGTCATGAACACAATATTAGATTTCCAAAATTATAGCCTGAATAATTCGAAAATTGAATTGGTCGAACAGTCTAATAATTTATTATAACAGGGTGAATCACGAATCGTGATCAGTAAAGATAACTCTGTTACTCCGGTAAGTCCGATTGAAAATGTTTTTATCAGCTTTTGCGTTGTTTTAAGACTGCTTTAACATAATTATAAAATTTTTTTATCAACTCTTTCATTTGTTTTTCCAAGATCACTTGTTAGAGGATTTCGAGGTGAATTTAAAAACGTATAACATTTAAAAAATTGCAAAAATGATTGCAAAAAATTGCTATTTTAACTCTTTTTACAAAAATGTGTTATACGCGTGAAAAAAAAACATGTATATATGATAAAAATATTTTCGATCGGAAAACTAATAACAGAGTAATCTCTACTTACTGATCACGATTCGTGATTCACCCGGTATAATTAATGGTCACTGGACCGTGAAAAGATAATCTGCGATCGTCTATTGGTCAGCGTATCGACTTATGTCATAACTAAACGGGAGATAACAGAAACAGTACAATACACTCGAAGCAACGCGAGATCGTTTCGACGTGAAAGTGCATACGGAACCAAATGACCCGAACTGCAGTTTCTCTGTGGGCAGAAATGAAAACTGAATCGTAGTCGTTCGGTAGTAGATATAAAATGCTCGCAGGAACAGGAATTTGGAAAGTGAGAGAGCAACGTGTACTCGGTTGTTTGGACGTCTAGATCGCGCGGAAACTATTATTGAAAATAACGAAAGAACCAGCCCCTATTGCTTTTGGCAATATTGATCGATAGATTAACCGATAAATCGAATTGCTGTAATTGCGTTGGAACGTGTGATTGTTCATAGTGATCGATTTAGTTCTGTTGAAAATCCGTAACTACTTTTTACCATTGCATAATATGTTTATAACGGATAATGGATAATTTGGTATATCAAATTGCGTTCCATTTCGAAAAATAAAATTTCATTTTACAGTTTACTACTAGCAATTGGATATACACATAGGAAATATGAAATCGTAATAAAATTCCTTCAGACAATAATAACTAGACTGCGGACTAAAATTTAGTACGAGTTTAATTATGATTTTAATTAAAATGTGATTTTATTTGATTTAAGTTTCTTAAAATTCGTCTACAAAAATTGCAAATTGCATAAATATCCACAGTCTAATAACAACGATAAAATAATCTAACATTCAATTATAAAATTTAAGTAAACAGGAATTAACCATAGAAATTCCGTCGCATTGAAATTAAATAAAAATGCTTTTTATTTATTTAGCCGATCTCGCATATAATTCTCCGTGCAAGTTGCAGCATTATTACATCAGATTACACAGAATTGGGAAAAGCGTATGTTAAGAAAATTCAGTGCAACTATCGAGGATCGAATTTATTAAATGTTGAAAGATTGTTTTTTTTTAAGCGATGATTCAACTTTTTTGTTTACGTGTTTGTAGAGAGGCTACAGTGTGTTTCAATTATTTAGTTAGTGCCCCGGAAGGTCTTTAGACGGTCCTAAAATTGAGATTTGAATAATTGAAAAATTTAAATTCTTTTTTTTAACGATGTATTATATTTTTCCGTTCATTTGAGAAAGATCTGTGTCCATTCACCCCGTGCAACACAGTGTGTTTCAAGTATGTAGTTAGTGCCTAGGAAGGTCATTAGACGGTCCTAAAATGGAGATTTGAATAATTGAAAAATTTAAATTCTCTTTTTCTTTAACGATGTTGTATTATTATATTTTTCCATTTATTTGACAAAAAGATTTGTGTCCATTCACCCCGTACAACAGGGTGTTTCAATTATGTAGTTAGTGCCTCGGAAGGTCTTTAGACGGTCCTATAATTGAGATTTGAATAATTAAAAAATTTTAATTGCCTTTTTCTTTTTTTTTTTACGAATGTATTATATTTTTCCATGTATTTGAGAAAAAGATTTGTGTCCATTCACCCCGTGCAACAGTGTGTTTCAATTATGTAGTTAGTGCCTCGGAAGGTCTTTAAACGGTTCTAGAATTGAGCTTTAAATAATTAAAAAATTTAAATTCACTTTTTTCTTTTTCTTAAACGATGTATTATATTTTTCCATTTATTTGAGAAAGATCTGTGTCCATTCACCCCGTGCGGAGAGAGCGAATTTATCCGAGACAACGGTGCTAGAGATCCGCGCAGAGGAAAGACTTTCCGACAGTTCATAATAGCGATTCATAGAGTTCTTCCGCTGCGAATTAGCGTTCAAAGCCGCGGCTACACTAGACACTAGACAGTAGACACTCTAATTAAGGATCTCGTAGCACGCGGCCGGAGACCGGTCGCTCTCTTCCGGAGAAAGAGTAGCGATATGACGTCATCTCAGTCACTGAACCACTCAGGAACAGCACGCGTCATGCAAATTGACGCCGAGAACTCACGGATGTACCAAGTGATTAATGATTATCACTCGAATCTTTTATTACACTGCCAGAAAGAGAAAACGCGAATTTGCAAATTTGCAAATTAAACGTAACACTCTAACCTGTATAGTGTTGGATTGGCAAGAAAGTAATTTCGGTACTTTACGGTGAAATAAAAACGAATTTCTTTATTCCAACGATGATGTTATTTAAATGATGATTTTATTTAAACAATTTCTTTATTTAACTTTAATGAATTAAATATTTTCTTATTTGTTCCTTCTCGCAAAAGATCGTCGAACAAACGGGAAAATATCTTATTCATTAAAGTTCGTTACTTGAATAAAAAAATTCGGTTTTGTCTCACCTTAAAATACCGAAATTACTTTCTCATGGACCCATAAGTATTTTTTGGACATTGCTTAATGAGACGACATAGTTTAATCGTTTATTGAATGAATTTTTATTTCGACTTGAAAAAATCTATTTACAAATATATATATTGGCTGTTAGTCTACTTAAAAATGAGTACGGCCATGAAATAGATAATAAAATTTTGTTAGAAAAAGTTATTTTTTACATTTTATAATTACTTTTTTTACATTTAATAATTACATATGCAGTTTTATTCATAAGCGCAATGTTCCCACTTGAAACCAACATGCTCAGTATGTCTTCAGTATTGTCTACTTAATTTAATGTAGAACATTTGAAATTTAAATCTCCAATTAACAACAGAATGCAATCAAGAAGCATCAATCAATTAAATTAATATGCAAAATTAATTAAGAAGCAGAATGAATCATTACTAATATTACTCTAAGAAAATTTGATTTCTCAGTTGAGATTTCGAAGAATAATGTAGACAACATAACTACGTCACGCGACAGGACCAATCTTGAATGTACGTTGATAAATATCGAATCACGTTCCGTCTTCAATATACAAAAAGATAGAGCGTCGCAAAACGCGTCACTCGGAAAAATATTTCGTAACAATGTCACGCTTATTACGTGGGGTTTACTTCAATTGAAAGTGGTATTTCATTGTTTGAGCACGTTTCTGTCATTCTCAGAATTTCAATCTGATAATCAATTCTAACGAGATAACCGTTAAATTGTTATTATTAAAGCACAGAATGTATTCAAAATGGATAATTCATCATTTTCTCGGGAACTGCTCAAAATAATAAGAAATATTTGCACACATTTATTTGTAAAACAATTCAAATTGCACAACATAATGCTTATAAGAAAATTATAGAATATTATTTGATCAAACTTGTCGAATTACATTTTACCATTGAATGAGGGTGTCCTGTTTTTTCTGGGATGATGAAAAAATCATTTTCATCAGAAAATTATAGAATATTACTCAACCAAATTCGAAAGTAGTTGTTACAAATATGTGCGAATTAAAAATATGAAATAGCCGCGAGTGCGAAAGGATAAACTGTTTATTGTCACACGTGCGGCACACGTGACTACCAAGAGAACGTGGGTGGTCGGTACATATAAATCCTGTCCTGGAAATACATGATCCATGTCTGGGAGCCTACTGCTTTTAAAAGATTTTATTGGACACGTGCATCGAAAATAGAAATCTATTTTCAACTTGAAAATACGCTATCGTTATTACAGTAGTGAAGATCAGATTCTGCCATTCTTCGACATTTGTTTAGCATAATTGTTAATGGTAAAAAAATCAACGTTTGATATGCAAATTCAACATTGTAAGGTTATCTATTTTTCGTTTCTGGTAAGATTTACCCGTCGAGGTCAGTTAATTTGCCGATTTTTAAAAAGCTTTTAGTTCGTCCAATTTAAAAATATTATTCAATACTATCATTTTATAAAGAGTACCCCTAGTAGCAAAAAATATTGTATACATATCTATATAATATTAAAAAGAGATTGCACCTCTTAATATTTAAATATACATACAATATTTGTTTTATATTAAGCAACAAATATTTCTTTTTAAATATGCAGGAAATATCTATTCCATGTAACGAGAAAAATTTTTTTTTCTAAATATTATATATATATATATATATATATATATATATATATATATATATATGGATCTTTATTTTATATTAGAAGTAGAATATTTTTTTCTTATTATAAAATAAATCAATTAAGTAATATCAGAAATTATATAAGATTATGTAATAATATAATAAAAAAAATTCTTAATTGTAATAAGGTCCTTTCGAAGATACAATGGAATATTCCCTCAAGCAGTGCACAGAAAGTAATAGATATTCATAATTTCCAATATTTGTTATAACTGTTTCTTAAATTTGAAAATTTTATTGTTATTTAAATATTGAATTTATATTTTTCAAATATTGGATTCATATCTACTTTATATTTTTTTTAAATATCTAGTTTATATTCTCTGAATATTTAGCTTATATTTTTTAAACATTCATTTTATATTTCTTGTACATGTATCCAATATTCAGATCCAATATTTTTCTCATATGAAAAGATGTGACTTAAAAAATATTTTTCCAATATTTAAAAAAAATATTAATCCAATATTTTTGCCCAATATTTTTACTTTATATTTTTTAAATATCTAGTTTATATTCTCTGAATATTTAGCTTATATTTTTTAAACATTCATTTTATATTTCTTGTACATGTATCCAATATTCAGATCCAATATTTTTCTCATATGAAAAGATGTGGCTTAAAAAATATTTTTCCAATATGTGAAAAATATATTTATCTAATATTTTTGTGTTACCAAGGACTGGTATTAGTATTAACATATCCGATATTTATTTAAAATAGAAATGGTGAAATATTCCTTAATTTTCTGGTCAATCGAACAAATAAAGATATAACTCGTTAACGCTGAATTTTGTCAGGAACTGTATATCCGTCCAAAAAGTCACGTTCGCAATGTCAGCGAGTGATATCCGGTCAGTAGATAGCGACCGTGATTGATAAAGCTAAATCTGGTCTCCACATGTTCCTCCAGAACATGTCTATAACATGCACCAGAAGAATAATCGACAGATGCACTCACCGAGCGGAGCAACGTCCATATAATTCACCATGTCTCTTCCTGAATCCTTTCCTCGATCATTTCCTGGCTCACTCACCCCTTCGGCACAGATCACATAATAATCGCGGAGTGTTTTTGGAATTTCACGCGCGAAACTGGCCCGCAACGTGGCATCAATAACGAACGGATTGATCAGAGACTTATCGATCGACACGGGGATGAAGAAGCGAGAGATTGAAAGAGATTTGGGTAGGCGAAAGCCGTTCTAAACGAGAGCAAGCCAGCAGGCAGGCATACGCGGTCACGCGTTCGACTCCTCGGCCGGGCCGACCAGCGAAAAGTGACGACGACGACGCCGAGCACAGAGCCGAAAAAGATGCAACGCTCCAGGACGAGGCGAGTTCGCGGCCGGGGAACGCGAATCGGTGAATTGCAGCGAGGTGTTCACGGTTTCACTCGCGCCAGCCTCGAAAGTGGGTCCTTAATTGACCGGGCTACGGCTTCTGCGATAGAAAACACGCGTTAGCTCGGTCCCATCGAACCTCCCCTAGTAGCACAAAAATATTGGATAAGTGTTTTTTTTTTCAAATATTAGAAACATATTTTTTAAGCCACATTTTTTCATATGAGAAAAATATTGGATCTAAATATTGTATACATGTACGAGAAATATATATTGAAACTAGATATTTAAAAAATATAAAGTAAAAATATTGGACAAAAATATTGGATTAATGTTTTTTTAAATATTGGAAAAATATTTTTTAAGCCACATTTTTTCATATGAGAAAAATATTGGATCTGAATATTGTATACATGTATACATAAATGAATTATAAATTGAATGTTTAAAAAATATCAGCTAATTATTCAAAGAATATAAACTAGATATTTAGAAAATATAAAGTAAATGTGAATCCAATATTTGAAAAATATAAATTCAATATTTAAATAACATTCAATAAACTTTTCAAATGTAGGAAAAAGTTATAACAAAAATTAGAAACTATGAATATCTATTACTTTCTGTGCACTGCTTGAAGGAAAATATTCCTTTTGATCTTCCAAAGGACCTTATCACAATTAAGAAATTTTTATATTATATTATATAATTTTATATAATTTCTTACATTACATAAAGATATATTTTATAAATAAATAGAAATAGATATTATCTGCACATTAGGAAAAAATATTCTATTTCTAATATTAAATAAAGAATATTTTTCTCGTAATATGAAATAGATATTTCCTGCATATTTAAAAAGAAATATTTGTTACTTAATATAAAATAAATATTGTATGTATATTTAAATATTAAGAAGAGCATCATAATAGATCCTCATATTTACATTATCAAATAACATTTTTATCATCTGATAACGATTGTTTATTTTATAAATAGCTAGGCACGTTACCAGCAGTAAAAAAGCAACTTTTTATCACAAGTGTATGATAAAATCTAATAATAACATGGAAAATGTATTTTTATATAAAACGCAGTGGCAGTGTGCATGGCTTTGGTATGAAAATATTTTCAAAGTTGTAACGACGTAACTACATTCGATCGAACGAAATAGTAGCCAGAAAACAAGAGTAATTAAACAGAATCGTACAAAAAAACGATGAATCATTTCGTCATCGTTTTGTGTCGATTACAATGCACAAAGAGCTGCACGAGCAATCACTATATGAATATTACTTCTCGTACTTTTACTTTACATTTAACTTATATAAGCACTGTTGTTTCGCCTATTCTTCGTATTTCATTAAATAATTATCGAAAGCCGCTCTGGCATATTACCTTACCAGGAAATTCAATATCTTTGCAAATTTATTACGTTCATCTATACAGAAATTGAAGCAATGCCTGCACCAAATTAACTATGGATAGACCAATCTCGATTTACATAAATAATTTTATAAAAATCGAAGCATGAATTGTATTTGGAAAAAATAAAATCTTTTGCACGAAAAACAAAATTGCATATCAGATTGAAAATACCAATAATTAAATAGTAAGAACATTTCTTAATTTTATCATTTGTATCGATGTGCAAAATTCTAAAATATTCCCAAATGATAGTGGCAAATTTCGAAATTTCAATATAACTATAGAATCTCAAAACTTTTCATTTGGTAACAAAAATCAAATTTGTGGATAAATGTTGCATAAACGTTGCACGAATCAAAGGTATCTCGCGATGCAACATAATGCACCGTGCAAAGTAACCGATAAGTTCCCGATTGCAAAATGAATCTGCAACAAAGTTCGCTTCGCGATATACAATTAGATAGTTCCTAATTGAAGGTCTTATGTAATTACGGTAGATGGAAATGTTTAAATATTTATAGAGCATAAAATTCTATACTATATTGTAGTTTCAATAAAATAAGTTGGATGAAATTTTTAGTTTGAGATTTTTCGATGAAAATCTCTATCAGAGTTAGGTGCATTTTTTCTTCATTTAAAACGCGTCCTAAAATACTTTCAAATGTATATCTCGAGATTGTCAAATTCAAACTGTTTAGATCGTATCATGTGAATTATAATACATAAGATACTGTTCGAGTACGTAAAGTGTACTGTGCTGATAGATAGCATATGAAAACAAATTTTAATTTGCCCAAAGCTATAACATAGAAAAAATTCTTCAAAAATTCAATGGAAACATTCAGTCATATTTTTTTACTATTTACCATATGATTCAATATTAATCAAAATAGTCCTCAGACTGGTAATAGTTGAATTTATGTAATATTAGGTCACGTGATAAAAACTCGATAAAGTATTAATTTAAGAAATTTTCCCTTCTCGACAAGCCTTAAAAACATTTTGCAAAAATTTACAAAATAGTGTACCGTATAAGAATTTTAATTATAGTCAAGTTAAAACGTTCTAATTTTCACTATGGGCTGGTGAACCATTTTATTTGGCATTCTATGTATCCTTCAAGGCTACCAAGTTCAACTAATTTCTACCATCTCTACCACGTGGTTTAACACTCAAATATTGTTTACTAAACTTTGATACAATAATTATATGATACGATAAATATTGTTTACTAAAATATTAACTTTGTCTTGTTTATTAAGGTTGGGTTAGGTTTAAAAAATTATACAGAAATTCAGGAAAATACTTTCAAGTATACCGTTCAAGGCTACTGAGTTCAACTGGTCTAATGACTACCACGTGGTCTAACACTTAAATATTTCTGAGACGGTCGTGTTGGTTTGTTTAAAATTTATTTAGTATGCATCTTTGAAAAGATTCTGCAGAAATTCAGGAAAATACTTTCAAGCATATCTTTCAAGGCTGAGAGAGTTTGGCTAGCATGTTCACCATGTGGTTTAATTGCAAAATATTGTCTAGTCGAATCGAAAAAGAATGATCCGTCGTCAAATGAAATGCACTTCGCTGTGGTTTACCTGACACTGTAACAATCCACCGTTGTTATATAATTACAACACTAGTCCCACTCTCAGTCTTAGACACCAACCACTTTGGCTACCCGAGCAACAACGTGTGCTAGTTTAACCGGGGAAGTGAAGCATATCGGCAGTTCACATTTCAGATATATGTATGTGGCTGAGCACCGAGGCGATTGCGTGGTGGAAGAAAGTTCCGTGGCATTAGGGGATCGTGATACCATTCTGTTATGCATATATTCAACAATGTCAAACACTTGCGCGCAGGTAACCGGCCAGTTAACATAGTCCTCGCTCTTTGTTTTCCAAGGAATTCTGACTCACGGTAAATAATATACGTATTTTGCTTTAATGAAAAACACTTATTTATTCCGTCGCTCGTCATTATATGTCATTTACACATATCGTCAATGATAACTCATGTGTTTCGCTTCCACCTATTATCAAAAGTACTATGTCAAGTACTGACTGGTGATATCGAAAAACTAATTGATAATTGAACCATTAAAATTAAAATAAAAAAGTATTAACTAGTGTTGCTGAAAAACAAATATTTAAATGAACTATAATATCCACGTACAAATTCTTCACTTGTGTTGTTGAAAAACAAATTGTCAAATAAACTATTAAAATACAAACTATTGACTCGTGTTGTTGAAAAAAGAATTGATAAATGAATCATTAAAATACAAAGTATTAAATGGTGTTGTTGGAAAACAAATTGTTAAATGAATGATTAAAATAAATAAATAATAAAATCGATTAAAAAAGTGCAAACTATTAACTAAATCGTTGACAGTGACAGTTACAGACATCTAGTTTACACAGTTGAATCTGATTGACAGATGGCGTTGATAGAACTTTCGAATCCCCCCTCGTTGTTCAAATATAAATAATTATATATAATGAAATATAATTATAATTGATTTATTAAGTGGTGACGTCGTACGTGTAAGATCATGGCTAACGTAATGTCACGATCAAAGTGAATTCGTCGCGGCGATGATGTGTAATGAATATTTTCTGTATCTCAATGTTTATATTAGACACAGTACGTTGACTTGTGAGACTGTGGTGTAATGATTCTAGAGATGACTCATCGCACTAACCGACTTGCCTTTTTTTATCGTCGCAGTCTCCTAGAGTCTAGATACAATAACGCTAATTTGTTATGAAATTAGCAGGTAGAAAATGGTGATTAAGTTTCACATCTCGGAGAAGAAGTTATAAAAAAAACAGTATACTTACATGAGAGATATGTAAATTGAAGATACCGAACACCAAAACTTTCTAAATTATTACAGAAAAAAGAAACATTTTCTTCAAGTGTAAGTAGATTATAGAAATTTGATTTATTATAGAAAAATGAATTTTTCGAAATTTCCAAATAACAAATTCGTCTTATCTCCAATTCGCAAAACATGTCTGTGTACATTATATTTGTAACCACGATTGTTATGACGTAGGCGTGCCACCACCTTTTACACATAAATTATTTTGTCGTATAAAAAGATTCCAACCGGTTAAACATGATTCCGAGCCCGTAATCTAATTATTAGACTACTTCATTTTATTCAAGAAATTCCATCTAGTGTTTCTATCGAAGTTAGAACCAGTGTCCCCGCTCTACCTTCCCCTTCTACGACGCCCCAATCACGTGACTAATCCACTACTGGCAAAGGGGGCGTGACTTTTCCACCACTACTGCAGTCAATTTCTCGATTTTGGCGATAATGCTTAGAACCATGTAATTCTTATCGCTAGATTCCGGATGTTTATGCAAAATAATAAGTTTGAGGTAAATAAATTTAAATTTATTTAAATTTATATTCTTCATTGATAATTTTAATGTGGTGGAAATAATACAATGAATATAAATACTCTTAAAGTTTCTTAAGAATTTCAGTGTATTAAAATGAATTATACAGAAACCCATCGAAGAAAATTTATGCTTCCTACAAAATCGTATTCTGCGAATGGTTTTGCAAAATCCGGGAATAATTAACAATTCGTTCTACAATATTATCGTAACCGTATGCAACGCTGCCTGCAAAACGCAGTTCACTTTAATTTAAATACGAAACTGTTTCCTCCTTCTGATTTCGTTCTGGAAAGTGCGTAGGGTTCCTTGAAACAATAAAGATAAGGGGATTCCCGTAACATAAGGAAAAGCAAAATTAGAACTACCCTGAAGGAGACTGTTAGTCCAAGGCCTATACAGTGTTCATATCATTCGTATATTTCGTAGAATATCCACAATAATAATAATAAATTATTTGTAATACGTAAACATCACCTGTTGGAAACAGTAATTATTTTTTATGCATTGCAAATTTTCGAGTTTACCATATATGCATAGAATTATGTCCTTATCGTTTCACAATTTAACAAATGTATGCATGTTATGACGTATTACATTTTTCTTGGTACGTATATCATTAATTTTTGTTAGCCGATATCCAGGTTATTTACTACGTATATATAATATTGAATATTATTTTAAAAAATGTCTCGAATCTCGATGATAATGATTTTGATATTGCTAAAATTTCTTGTGTCTTATAACAGTTACGCAGTCCTTGCAACTGACATTAATATTCATTTCGAGTTTAAATGAAACATTTTGCAAAGCGCCGGGAGATTTTCTAAATGTCATATGATAGACACTTAAAGTTTCCTCTTCTTTACTAGCACATGTCGAGAAGATTTACTCGATAATTGAGCCTATCGTAATAAAGCATGTATTTGAATTTCACCAAATATTTAAATCAGAGTTACTTTTTCAAAATTTTGTTACGGGTCCAAATACAAAAATTTTTAGAGTGCTGTTTTTATTTTTTTATGCGTCAAATTTTCAAATCGAATTTCAAACCACTTCCCGATGAGCTAGATTTGAAATTTGCAACATAGCTCAGAACTGGATGACAATGCAATATTGAAAAAAAAATTTTTAAAGACTGTGTTCAGGATTTAAACAATATTTTTAAATGTTTCCCTCCGTTTAATTTTGGTTTAATCTTCATCGCTCCACTATATCTGTACTCAAACTCAGTAACGTGTTTCATTAATTTTCCTTCGAATTGAAAATATTATTTTTGGTCATCTTCAAATCAATTTAATAAAAAATTTTTGTAACGTGCTTAATTTTATACCTCACAAATTTTATTAATGAAAGAAAAGCATAATTGCGATTTATATTACAAGTTAAGTCATAGTTAAATCCAGAAGAAATGTTCAAAACATTTTTGTAATGTTCGACTACGAATTCGGAAATTTTTCTTTGTTCGAATCTTCATGTCCGCGATGGATGCGCAAGAATAAAATCGGAACGATGAAATCGATGATATGGTTTGCAGTTTTGCGCAACACGTTAGTCTGTAGAAATTCTGACGAATGTATAATGCAATCACGTTGTTAGAACCTGTCAAGACAAATGAGATGAGGACAAAGTTTTTTTTTTAATAACAGTGTGATAATAACCATAAGCAAAAGAAGTTTGATCTATTTGCAGCTTCTACAAATAAAATTCGTTTAGATTTTTCGCTCGTATACATTCTCCACACTATTATGCTAATATAGAAGTAAACAGAAATTTTTTTGCCATCGGGCTACATTTATTTAATTTATCTACACTTATTCGGTTCGATATTCCACTTATTCAAAGTGTAGGCAGAAACGAATTGTTGGGATACGTTACTCTTGGTCGAGCGATTTTCGACCATAATCTTGTAGAAATGACCATTCGTGTTCAAGTCCTTCTTTACAGGAAAACGGCCGCCTGCGTGTTCGGTTATGGTTGACAGTAAAACCTGTAGATCAGGATTATCCCCTATCTTGTTGCGCGCATCTCGAGCAAGATTTATTTGCTGCATTAACTCAGACGCAAATTTTGATTAATAGCTCACGATCAGGCTTGTGCGAGAACCCGGATTTCTCGGGTTCGGGACGGGTCGGGAAATCTCGGCCGAGACGGGTCGGGTTCCCGAAAGTGCGATACGTTTCGGGTTCCCGAAATTCTTCGGGACCCCGAAACTCTTTCGGGGCCTCGAAACCGTTCGGGATCCCGAAACGCTTCGGAATCCCGAAGAATTTCGGGAACCCGAAACGTATCGCACTTTCGGGAACCCGACCCGTCTCGGCCGAGATTTCCCGACCCGTCCTGAGCGCGTCGGGTTTCCCGAGATTTCGGGTTCTCGCACAAGCCTGCTCACGATCAAGGACAAGCTCTGTAACTGTCGTATAGTCGGGTACGTCGACGGAGAGTTTTAGTAGAGATACTACATCCTTTGTGTCGAGGGTAGGATGGCGATTGAAAGAGAACAAGGGACTGAGGATTCGTGCCAGCTCAACCGTGTAAATCCAGAATTAAAAATTCCTTATTTTCAAATTTAAATTAAACAAAATTTATAACAATTTAAATTTTAAAAAATTCAAATTCAAATTAAATTCCTTTTTCTAATTAAGATGATACTAACCATGATACAGTTTGTCCCAACAGTTTCAGAAGTTTGTAAAGTTTAGCTACTAATTGTAAGATCGAGATTACGACATTCTAGATCATTGGTTTCGTATTGGAAATCTCGAAAAATGACTTTAATTGTAAGTAGATACAAATAAATTTCTGTGTTACAAAGTTCATTTTTAATAAGCAAGTAAATGTTCACTTCGAAACAGAACATGGCATTAACATTCGAGACTATCTATTATTTAATAATTAATTAATTGGTTATCGATCGTAATTTATCTTCAGGATATTACAAATTTTTATTCGCGGCGCAAAGGTTCTATTATTTATCTAACAAATGCGATACAAGTCGGTATTTTGTTGAGACTATTTGATTTCATTTATTTTCGAGCTAAAATCGTCTAAAAATCCAGCAGCAAAGAAAATCGCGATGCGTATCAAGGACGTGGAGGGAAAGTCCTTCCCAGGAAACGCATACATTGCGTGGGCTCTTCTCTTGACGACCAAAGTGAGTTCGAGCAATCACAAATTTTATCGTCTGCGCTCGAGCTTGGCTGCACACGGGCGCGTACTTAAAAACCGGAAGTTTGTATAATTTTTAGAGAAAATATATTAGAAATGACACTTCCGTGACATCTAGTGATTTTTAATATTTATATAATATATGAAACTCACATGTTTAATTTAGTATCAAACGAACATAAACGAAAGTCGTCCTTAAAGATGAATATCATTTACTTTCAATATTTTGGACAACTAATAACTAATAAACAATAAGTTTCTTCTGATTTAGAATATTTAAACTCTCTATGAGTTTTTAAATTTAATTTAATTTAGTTTTTAAATTAAATTAAATTAAATTTTAATTCAATCTAGTTTTTAAATTTTCTAGATATAACATTGTTATAATAATGTAAACAATATTTTCAATAATAGGACAGAAATTTTTAGAAACGCCTCAGAGGTGCCACTCAAGTGCTAAGGGTTAAAACTGTTTAAATAATATAGTAGTAGTATGCTTGTTTTTTTTAGTAGTATGCAAATTTTTTGTTGAACTCAAACTACTACAATCAAACCACGCATACTAGAACATTTACATATCTTACTTAGTGTCCAATAGTTTATATCTTAAACCGTTTCTACGGACGTGGTGTCATACGACTTTTACGTAATGATGCACGACTCCAATCTTCCTTAATCATGTCCGCACCCTTTTCACCTATCATGATAGTTGGGGCATTCGTATTTCCAGAGACGATCTTCGGCATAATCGATGCATCTACCACTCGCAGTCCTTTAATCCCGTGTACTCTAAGTCTATGGTCCACGACAGCCATCCTATCGGATGCTGGACCCATCTTGCAAGTCCCAACCGGATGATAAATCGTCATTGTGTAGAATCTTGCGAAACATTTCCAGTAATCGAGTGATGGAAATCCAAAATGGGCGCATTCCGGGATTAGATTCGGATTCGCTGTGGCATTTAGCCTTTTCATCGTTGGGGTCTGGCTGAGCTTATATATGAAGTCCGCACCTTCAGCCTATAATGATGAAGAAATCATTTTTGTTAATATATTAATGAAATAGAATCAATCCATTAACCCTTTGCACTCGGAGCTAATTTAACTGGAAAATTAAACATTTCTTCCGATCTATAATATTTTCATACCTTACGATTTTTGAAATTTTATAGATATGAAATTGGTAGAATACCTTATACAGTACCTAAATGTTTAGTAATTGATTAGATACCGATATTTTTAATAATGTAGACAATCTTAAATTTGGTTTTCGATCGTACATTCTGACTAAGAGAATTTTAAGTATTGATTGTTGTATCTAATTCGCCATCCATTGTAAACGTAAATGTGGTTTTCGATCGTACATTCTGACTAAGAGAATTTTAAGTTAGTGGCTTGACAGACACCGTGAAGGAAACTTGTAATTTTGAAACTCAGTTCCGTTT
>CM052344.1:7462446-7479532 GCA_028455595.1 Lasioglossum vierecki | reverse complement strand
TGAATATGTAACAAACAAAATTATGACGTCTTACTGTATTTTAAATATGCAATTAATGATATTGATTTATTCAGCCTGATGCCTCGGTAGAGGACTCTAGAATCTATTCCAACTATTGCACACGTTTCGTTAATAATTTTATATTAAAAATCTTTCTATTTTATTAAAATATAAAAGTATAAAATCGTTTGTACGAAATATTTTTTCATAAAACAACAGTTGTCTCAATCTTCAGTTACTAATTGCCGTTTCCGATAGTTCATGAGGCTTCCTCTTGCATAAACATGATTATTTGCAATTGTTACGTGGCTATTTTTGAATATGTAACAAACAACATTATGACGTCTTTCTGTATTTTAAATATGCAATTAATAATCTTGATTTATTCGACCTGATGGCTCGGAAGAGGACTCTAGAATCTGTCCCAACGATTGCACACATGTTTCGTTAATAATTTTATTTGTAAGTATTGAATTGAAAAATTAGGTATGCATAATTTTATAAGTCAAGAATGCCACGATTTTTCAATACAGGTACTCGCAATGCATAATTCGTCAATCATTGAATAATTCTGTGAGTCTTGTATTATCTACTTGTAAATAATTTAAATTCTAAATTTATTCAGGGACTCTCTACCAAAGATATCTATAATGGTGAATGCCATCATCAACCTGATTCGAACTTTCAAACTATTCTAAGCACATCTACAGTTTATAGCAGTAGGTAATCCTTTTCGCAATCTTCCTGACACGTAACGTTCAGTTGCGACTGTACTTTGACACGTGGAGTACATAAAATGGAAAATAAAAATTCTAAGCCCGCTCATTGTCCATTCATTTTTGTTGTGTTAAACGTTTGTGGTAATGGAGAATCCTTTCGCAATCTTCGATACTCTCTGAAACATAAACTTTGTATTGCTTATTAATAATTCACACGTGGATTGCATAAAATGGGAGATAAAATTCAATTGTTCTGAAGAAAAATTCTGAATACGTCCATTGTTAATTATCAACTTATTATACTCCGTTCTCGCTGATAATGCCAAGTTTGATATATGAACTGTAAATTATTAGAAAACATTAAATATTCATTTTGATCAAGATTTATAAACTTGAACTTGTTCTATAGAATGCATCTCATTTTGGTTTATTGCAGCAACCATGTTTTTTTATTACATATATACGTATTACATATATTATATATTTAATAATATTTAATAATATATTTTTATTACATAAACAATATATTATATACACGCACACACATTTGTAACTAATATAGTTCTGGTGTTGTTAGTGTATAATAATAATAATAATATATATAGATATATTACATACATATATATAATAATAAAATATATATATATATATATACATATATATGTTTTACATATATATTACATATATATGTATATATGTATATATGTATATATATAAAATATATATATATAAAATATATATGTAAAATATATATATATATGTATATATATATTTTATTATGATATATATGTATAGATATATATATTTTATTATTATATATATGTATGTAATATATTTATATATATTATTATTATTATTATATATATATATATATACACATTTGTAATTAATATTGTTCTGATGTTGTTGGTGTACTGTACGAGTCACTAGGCTGAAGTGCAAAGAGTTAAGCATTACTTGAATGTTATTTTTCCAAAAGAATTTATAGAGCAAAGTATTAATTAGAAGTATAATATTATTCAGTTGAATTCGAATTTAAATGTTTCTAATGTCAATCTATAAAAAAACGTAAAGATGATAAAGGAGGTAACAATGCAGAAACTTTCCATTCGTCGAAGCATAGAAACAAGTTGAAATGGACGTTCCCATGGTGCGTGATGCGTGATCGGCATCACGTCCACGAAGAGCGACCGCCAGTATTCCAGGAGCCATTTCTTGACGTCATAGAACCAACTTACGGTAAAGAGCTCGGCTGGCCGTTACACGGCGGTGACCTACTTACAGTTGCGACACCATCGCTGTTATGTGGTGTTGTTAACTGCCGTTGAATCACAAATCGAACCGCGGCATTGTTATAAACAACCAGGTAACGCTTCGGCATCCGTTACGTCAACGTTTTTGTTTACCTTAACAAATAACGTATCAGTTCGACTGCGTTGTTATCGCAAGTATGCTTTCGCGTCATTTCCATCAACGAAAGATAACAATTATTTTCAAAGAAAGGATCTTTTTTTATTTAAATCAACATTTTTATGCTCTCTGTCAATTCGAAGACTATGAGAATGGTAAAAATAGTAATTGGAAAATTACAAAAGGGGTCTCACTGACATTTCGAATGTCTAAGTGAGTTGATGTCAGTTAATTTTTTTTATTGCAATTCTATTTTCACACTGTTCATTTGTATGAGTAACACAGTTATTAACTGATTGTTAATTGATGTTTACAGGAGGATGTTGCGGGTTAATGAAGAAGAGGACCATCGTGGGAGGCTACGCCTTCACCTGGTGGTTCGTCACCGATGTTCAACGTCTATCCCTGGAGGTGATGACCTTGAACCCCGTCTGCGAGAGCGTGGAAACTGCTCAAGGTGTACCATTGACCGTCACGGGTGTCGCGCAATGCAAAATTATGAAGGCTGACGAGCTGTTGCACACTGCTAGCGAACAGTTTCTTGGGAAAAGCGTACACGAGATCAAATCGACGATCCTTTCGACCTTGGAGGGTCATCTTCGTGCCATATTAGGTGAGTGTGCATATCATAATATGTTCCACAACCGCTTAAAAAATAATTTTCAAATTCTTCTAATTCTTGGGACGCCAAATGACAACACCTCGTATAATGTCTAAAAAACAAATACATATAATATTTTCTATAATAATAATAATAGTTCCAACACAACAGCAGTCTTAACTGAACCTTTCATACAATCGGAACCGGAAGACGACGATAATACCCTCTTCACTAATTCGCGATTTCATAAAATCATACAACAAAAGTGTAATATTAATTTCAGCTAATAAGTACGGAAATATTGATTATTTTTCACTTTATTTCGATTGCTAATATTGTTAATTCATTAATACCGCAGAATTAAAAAAGTTCGGTAATATTAAAAAAACGTTCAATAATATTAATAAAATCGTTTATTAAAAAAACACCTTAATTATTCGACGCTAGGGAAACTCCACCTATTTACTTATTACGAGAAAGTAATTTTGGTATTATAAGGTAAAATAAAAAATTGAATTTCTTTATTCGAGGGATGAGCTTTAACCAATAAAATATTTTCTTATTTATTCTTTTTGGCAAAAGATCAACGAACGGAAGGGAAAATATCTTATTCGTTAAAGTAAAAAATAAATATTATAAAAATAAATAAATATTATATTAATTATTTAATAAATAAATATTATATTTAATATTACTTATTAAAGCTTGATTAAAAAATTGGACTCTATTTCACCTTAAAATACTGAAACCACTTTCTTACCAGCTCAATGGTTTGAGCCCTCACTGTAAATATTTTGATTTTGCTAGGTACACTCTCGGTGGAAGAGATATACAAGGATCGAGATCAATTCGCGACACTAGTAAGAGAGGTGGCAGCTCCAGATGTCGGCCGCATGGGTATAGAAATCCTGTCGTTTACGATAAAAGATGTCTACGACAACGTTCAATACTTGGCGTCTCTTGGCAAAGCTCAGACTGCGGCTGTTAAACGCGACGCCGACGTTGGCGTCGCCGAGGCGAACCGTGACGCCGGCATTCGAGTTAGTATACCCACAAAATTACAGATCCTTATGCATGTCAGTTGTGCCTCCCCTGGTAGCACAAAAATGTTGGATAAATATTATAAGTTTTAAGCCACATTTTTTCATATGAGAAAAATATTGGATCTAAATATTGTATAGATGTACAAGAAATGTAAATTGAAAGTTTAAAAAATACAAGTTAAATATTCAGAGAATATGAACTAGATATTTAAAAAATATAAAGTAAATGTGAATCCAATATTTGAAAAATATAAATTCGATATTTAAATAACATTCAATAAAATTTTCAAATTTAAGAAAAACTTATTTATTTTCATATTATGAAATAAATATTATCTGTACGTTAGGAAAAAATATTCTACTTCTAATATGAAATAAAGATCCATATAATATTTAGAAAAAAATATTTTCCTCGTAACATGAAATAAATATTACCTGCATATTTAAAAAGAAATATTTGTTACTTAATATAAAATAGATATTGTATGTATATTTAAATATTAAGAAGAGATTGAATCTCTTTTTAATATTATGTGAATGTGTATACAATATTTTGTGCTACTAGTGTCCTTACTATTTTGTTTCCAATCATCTGTAAGAAATCAACTAATTTTACTAATATCCATTAGCCTAGAATATTGAACACTACTCGATATGTTAAATACTCGCAATCTTAAATGAAACTATAAGATGACGTTATTGAGGGTGACCTGTTAGTTCACAATGAAAACTGCTGTAGCTATTGAAGGTTCCATTAAAAAGTGTTTAACCATGTACCATAGACTTTTCAAAATTATGCAATAATGTGTTAATTGTCCAGTAACTCCTCTGTATTCTAATTCAGGAAGCAGAATGCGAGAAAGCGGCGATGGACACGAAGTACAACACCGACACAAAGATCGAGGACAATGCCAGACTGTTCCAGCTGCAAAAAGCGAACTTCGATCAAGAAGTGAACACAGCGGTACGTTCATGCTTATTGTTAGAAGCATCATATTTTGAAGAACAACGTAATCGTGGTCTTATATTAATTCTTCTCAAATACGATTTGTATCGAGACTAGCATAAGTTACAGTACAAACATTAAATATGGTTGGTACTGCACAATTCCCTTAATTAAGCTAATGTTTTACAGAAAGCCGAGGCTCAACTTGCCTACGAGCTTCAAGCAGCGAAGATAAGGCAACGAATACGAAACGAGGAGATACAAATAAAAATTGTTCAGAGGCGTAAGCAAATCGAGGTGGAGGAACAAGAGGTTCGACGAAAGGAACATGAACTCCAGAGCACTGTACGACTACCAGCAGAGGCTGAGCATTACAAAATTGGCAGAGTGGCCGAAGGGAAAAGGTACTGTTTAAAGTCTGGTAAAGTCTGGCTATTATATTCTAGTTTAAGGACAAGTTATACAGTTCCACAGCTACCAACATCTCGAAAAGGACAATGTATCGGTTGACCATTATGTAACCCCTGTCACCATGTTTAGACAATTCTAGATAGTTATTTTGTCAGCTTCGTGTGGTCACTATGGTTTAACTGATTGTACTATTTCTAGGACACAGACTGTGGATGCTGCCAAAGCTGAGGCCGAGAGGATTCGACTCATTGGAGATGCTGAAGCTCAGGCTCTGCAGGCAATAGGAATATCAGAGGCAGAACGTATGCGAATGAAGGCTGTTGTATACAAGAAATATGGAGAAGCAGCTATTCTCAACATCGCTCTCAATGCTTTACCAAAGGTAGGAAAATCGCCTTCGATTCTCCTATCCTAAATTATTGAATTAACTTCGAATAAAATTTTTACAATGATTATTCAAAATAATTTGTTTTACTTTTTTTCAGATCGCAGCAGAGATAGCAGCACCATTGGCCAGAACGGAGGAAATAGTTCTTCTGGGTGGAAATGACGCGACTAGTGGAGAAATTACGCGCCTTGTTGGGCAAGTACCTCCAGCTGTTCAAGCACTGACCGGTGTAGATCTTTCAAAAGTATGTTTATAAAGTCTTCACTCGTGTAAAATATGTATAACGTTCAGGAATTATTATCTCAAAATTCTTCTTCACTTGTATTATTAAATGTTAGTCCCAGCATAAATTGAAATATTTTTTATACGAAATTGTGTTTTGCATGAAGAATCGTATATGCATTGTATATATTGCACTGTTCATCATCTGTGCAGCTGTCACGCTTTGTTTCACGCTTTGATAGTACAGTAGAATGCCTATTATCCAAATCGTTCGGCCAATAAAAGAATTTCATATGATCGATAATGAGCAAAAGTTAAGAATTGATTGAAAGTAATTTACATGAATGGCATATTCGTTACAGTGGTTCACGTAATTGACGTTTTACTACATTTTACACAATTTTTCAAACGTAAACTGTTATTATATTGTGTTTTTATCTTTTAATTTTTAGGTATTAGCAAAAATACCAGGGGCAAAGTAATGGCGGACAGAGTAAGGCAGAATGGCGACCAGGCGATCAGACATTCGGAATCAGCTGAGGAAAGGAACAAAACTTTCTACTGCCAAAGGTTTCTCTGCTATTCTTTTATCCACTAATGACACTCCAGTTTTTTCTCATTCCCAAATTACTCTACCTCAAACGTAGATGAAATCAAGTTGAACACAACCGATCGGATCAACCGTGTCTCCGTTACGAACGCGTTTAACGCATTCAGGACATAGTGATCGACAGATTCTCTAAACGATCACCCTAACAAGCGCATCTTTGCTACTGTTGGATCATTGTCTAATATTCTCCAGCCATATATATTCTGTTGCAATTCTCTAAAATCCAACATGGCGTGGCCTGTTACCTGGCAATAACTATCTACTATTTTTATCAAGCCTGTTGGCAGATATAATAATCCTTGGGCTATAGTGTTTGAATCTATTTTTACCTAACGTTTAAAAAAAAGTCAGCATTAAGTTGTTAGCTATTCAATCAAACGCAAGAAGAAGGTCATTAAAGATGTAATTAACACGTTGACAATATTAAAATGTTGTTAGTAAATGAAACTAAGTTAGCGAATCGAGAAATTCAAATTGATCGCAGCGAGTGTGCATTTCACTGTTTTAATCCTGCTGCAGTCCTCAATTAGCCTACGTATTTAGAATAATGTTGTGAAAGAAGTAAATATGTATAACTGTTGTTACTCTCAGATATAAGACCGTGCTTGAGAAAGAAAAAATTCAAATGGAAAATAAAATGGGATTGAGTTGAACAAGATTCTCCGAACACAGCAGGGTTAAATCGAATGCATCACAAGAAAAGTCTATTTTTAAACCTGGACAAGAGTTTGTGTCTCGCACATGAGCCACATTAGAGTCAACGTGTTAAAGGTATTGATAAGTAAGGGTACAAATGGATGTCCAAGCACATCGCCAGCTGCACTACAGTCAGGCAAAGAGAAAAATTCGTAGAGAAAATTGAATTGTCCTGAGTGTATTAACGTTGATCACATTAACCAACGCTCGTTCCACGCGTTACACATTGTCATGAAACGCACATTGCCCAGTCAATCTCTCTCACCGCCCTGCATAATGTTCTCCAACGCGTTCCACTCTTGCGTCTATCAAGCCGTTTGACGAAGACTCTTCAAGGTGACAACTTCAGTGTGCAGGATCTTCTTTGTGCCCTCCGAGTTGGCGCTTAGGACGCAACTTCTGTTCAGTATCATTGTTGAAAGGTTACTCCACTGAGTATGAAGGATTGAACAGATAGTTAAACTAGAAATAAGTGTTTCCGACTTCGCTGGTAACTTGCATAAGGTCATCGATACAGTCGAGAAGAAACAAGGAAGAATCTTCTATAGTCTCAGTTTTTTATTATTATTCAGGTTTAGCCCTAGAAGGTGGACCCTTTCTGGAGATTTTATGGATGTCTAAGTAACTATTTAGTTCTTTCCGAAACCATAGAAAAAGGCCGCCGTCTAGGGCTCGAACGAACCATAAACGCGACCGCAGTGGAAGTTCTTCAGGTTTTTCAATGTTTTCAAACGACTACCTGAAGAATGGTAATCAACACGAGGAAAAGATGGCGAACAGTAACGGAATGGCGCAAAATTCAAGGAACTTGCTGTAACGCGACGTAGCCGGGAATCGAATTATATAGGCGAATGCATGTAACATTCGCGTAAGTCTATTGTGATTGAAAACTTTTGATCATTGTGTTCATCATAACGTAAGTAACTTAACAAAGAGAAGATAAAAAGAGAAGAGCGAGCGAGAGAGAGAGCGAAAGAGAGGGAGAAAATGTAAATGTTTGAACGGAATAGGCGACGTGGAAGTCAACTGTCCGTAGTTGTACATACTCATAGTAACGTGTGTATAATAGAAGCTAAAGGCTTGACTGCCTTTTGTTAGAACGATAAGCGACGAATGAAGGTGATCTGATAACTAATGGCACCCGTTTAGCTATTTACAGTCCTGGAAACGACGTACATCAGATTACGAAATTGTACGGTTCCTTTTCTAGGGATTACTATGCAAACTTTTCTGGGAACATCAGAATTTATATGAACATACATTTTGTGATTTAGTATTCTTGTTTTGAATATTAAAAAGAATTTTAAAAATGTCATAGGCAAGTAGTATGTTAATTGAATAGGAGAAACGACTGAATTTATTTAGAGGAAAAAATATAAGGGTTACGAATGAACATCGGAGAAGCGTTCTTTTTACAATATTTTTTATTAAACTTCATTTGTATAATGTCTTATATGCATACAGAAATGAATTTATATACTAATTTATCGGTGAAAGAAGGTTCGAGATTGTTTGTACCGTAATTTTGAGAATAGCCATAGTTGCCCCAAGGACGGATGACGCAAATGGGTGTCACCGGTCCTCGTTCGTCGCCGTCGCGTCCGAAATTCTCTCGTTTGACCACGCATCGGAACCAACTCGCGCCACCGACAAGTGTGTAATACTAATTACACCGGACCGGAGAAAGTGCCAATTTGTAAATACAGTATCGTCTCGCCGCCGCAGCAAAACAGTATGATATTTAATATTGCGTAACTAGCATTCCGTTGTACCGCACTTTATTATTCTGTTCGCAAGCTGACCGATTATGATTCGGTGAATACTTCAGACAGTGATTTTTTAACTTGTTTGAGTTTCTGTTTATAGCTTTACGTTAGGGTATTATCGTAAACCGAATAGGTGGTTTGGAGACTTTACTGAAACGTGTTTACCACATTTATTTTTCTACTAAACATGCATAGACAGATTGGAAAATTTCAGGTATATTTTCATGTACATTCTAATAAACAATTTATTAGTCCCGTAACAGGTCAGTATTAAAACTGTACATAGACGCGCGTGGGCAATTGGTGCGCCGGAGTCAATGACGTAGAATCAGCTACCCGTAGAATCTGCATTATTTTTTGGGTTTAAAGTTTAATTGGGCCTGTAGTAAATGTTACCAAGAGGCCCTAGCTTTTGTATTATAATAAAATAAAATACAACTTTTACAAATAAAAGGAGCCGCCAGAAACGCGGGTTCCGTAGCATTTGCTACTTCTGCTATATGGCTAATCCGGCCCTGGATGTTTCAGGAGTCAAAAGCGCTAGATAAAAGATATATTTAATCCGCAACACCCTCAAATTTTTACATTTACAACGCGTGTAATTTTCATTATTCGGCAGCGTAATTTGCGTTATTCGAAAACATAATTCTTATATAATTAATAATTAATAATTCTTATATAATTAATAATTCTACTGAATAATGCAAATTACGCCTTATGAACGTAAAAATAGGACGATGAAGAGCGATCGCGGTCTGGATTGATTTTTTATCCAACGCTTTTGATTGCTGAAAAAGCCCATCTTTGTATTATCGAAAAATGAGGAGACGCGTGCCGAACCCTTGCAATTCTGGAAACGACACTTTAAGAGTGGTGGGGAAATGCATTCACGCACTGACTCCCCCTACTGATAGAAGTGTAAGACTCGCACGGTGCCGGAAAATTTAGATCGGGAGCTCATGCGACTTTAGTCGACTTCAATCGCGGTGAGAGGACGGTCGAAGGACCGCAGCGCGATAGTGGTGGTAGCTGATTCTACGTCATCGACTCTCACAGCACCAATTGCCCAGGCGTGGTACGTAGCATACAAGATAGCATACAAGAACACTTTGCGCTCGGAGCTATTTTAACTCGAAAATCAAACGTTTCTTCTGACCCAGAATATTCTCATTCTCTGATTTTTTTAAAATTTGATAGATATGAAATTGATATATCTCATACAATACTTAAATGTTTAGTAATTGGTTAGATACCGACGTATCTAATAATGTAAACAAAACTTTAAATAATAGTACAGCAATTTTTAGTGTTGCCTCAAAGGCGCCCTCGAGTGCTAAGGGTTAATTTAATAAACAATACTACTTTTGTCTAATAATTTTTTTTATACTTTTATAAATAGCGAAAATAAACTTTGAAAATTGATTAATTTTGTAACTCAATTTTCTCCACTATAGTATATCATTAGTATATATTGTTACATATCGTTGAATTTGCCTTTTTATGCACTATAATAACGTAGAAACAAAATGTAACACTAATTAAGAAAAAAATGTATGACCTTGAAATCTCAAAAATTGAGATTTAAAAAAAATTTTTTTTTGCATTATATTTAACCCTTTGCACTCGGAGCTATTTTAACTCGAAAATCAAACGTTTCTTCTGACCCAGAATATTCTCATTCTCTATGATTTTTTAAAAATTTGATAGATATGAAATTGATATATCTCATACAATACTTAAATGTTTAGTAATTGGTTGGATACCGACGTATTTAATAATGTAAAGAATATTTTAAATCTTAGTACAGCAATTTTTCTCTCGAGTGCTAAGGGTTAATATAATTTTGATTATTAGTAGACTACGGATCTTCGTGCAAAATAAATTGTACATTAATTGGGGGAAGCAGGAATAAAATAAAAATTGATTTCATCCCTTAATGGCTTTGTTACGCGTTAAAAACAACAGTACAATATTCTTAAATTTTTCTAATCTATTGCTGTTTTATGTTCGTTCCAACTAATTTCTTCATAAATGCATAAAGATCCGCAGTCTAATTATTAGAAAGTCTTTATTATTTTCTTGAATTTAAGTGAATTTAAATTATTCTCTTTAGAATATGTAGTTTCAATATTATTACAATATCTTAGCTCTAAATTCATATTATGTAGTAGATTTGATTAGTTTATCTTTTTTACTTTAATTCTACTTGAAGCTCGCTTGAATATTTTATAACAATATTATTAAAAATAATCTTCTTAGAGGCCACTGTAGCAGTGAGCTGAATAATATGAGCTATGAAATATATAATTTTATTCAAGTATTCGAATGATTATATAAATAAATTAAAGTTTATCGTAATATATATGTATTAATTCTACATACAAAAAGTATAGTTTACCTCAATAGTTTGCGTTAATGTATTCTTAGTTATACGTTACCGTAGTAGGTTTTACTTTTATATCCTACTTTGAAAGTTAACGACTTGCAAGAAAGTAAAGTTTTCAAACCCCATCGCCGAGTAAAACGAGTTCTTACTCTTTCCTTTGCAGTCCCGTGGTACTCGTTGAATCCTCGAAAGGGAAGTGCAAGAACGTGAAACTGTCAGCCATTATAGAAACGTCTTCCCCCCGAGCCCTCCTCCACCCCCGCAGAGCGAAACGCAAGTTACAAATAAGCAAAGAAGTATAGTACATCTAGACCAGTACAAAAAGAAAAAAGGTAGAGAGAGAACTAATTTCGAAATGTGAGATGAGATTAATAATATTCAATGCGATCGTTGAAAGTGGTCATAATCCATACAACCTCTATATAATATTTTTAATATAAAACTATCGAGTCTGTAAATGTCGGAAGAGTTTCTAGCAAAACCCGATGGTGTGCGATCTATTCTGAAAAATTAGAAAAACGAAAAATGTTAGGTCATGCAACAAATTCGTTCACATCTTTTTTTTCTCATTCTCTGGTTTATTCGTGAAAGAGCATTTAACATTAATAAATTCATATTCTGCTTACTTTCGAATGCTCTAAACATGCTTGTTCATTTATTTATTTTTTTTTTATTTATTCATATAAATATAAATAAATATATTTTATTTATTAATTAATTTTTCAAAACGCTATGAAAGTATGACGATAGGAATGGTGCACACTTCCATTCAAAAATGAGATTAGATATTCTAATAATAAATATTTTGTCAGTTCATTAATCTTCCGATCAATATTACTAAAAACTTTTCATCGTGTTTAAATTCCTGAAATAGTTTATTATGCTAAAATCACTTTTATTCGAACGAACTTATCGTATGACCTAATCATTTTTCGGAACGGTCGGTTCTAAAACTACGTCTAATAACAAAGCTAAGCACAAATTATTTTACATACTGCGTGGAAGATAATGTTACGACCACTTTCTTATTTATGCACCGTTTGTCCCATGATCGGGACACCTGGTTAAAAATATTTGTACTACAAAATAGAAATACTTGCAAATACTATTTTGCACAACTGTGTTACATACATATGATTCATGTGGAACAGTAATTTAGAATTAATTTCAAATAAAACATACGTAACACAGTTGTGAGAAATAGGATTTGCAAATATTTGTAAATCTTAAATGAAATATTTTTTAACCGGGTCTTGCCATGACACACTGTACATAGTATAGAAGATTTTTAATTTTGAGTATACAGATCACTCAATTTTAGTGAGTTCGCATATGTAACTTTCGAACACATCAATTTCAAAGAGAAAATATACATTTTCGTAGAGATGTTTTGTGTTTTAACAGTGTTCTAACTTGCGTCGTAGTGTTTTGTGGATCGGGCCTAGAATATCTTTTGTCTATCTTAAAGTATCTTTAATTTTAATGTCCATTAGTTAGAAGTTCGTGGATATCGAGATATCTTGTGGTAAAAAATTCTCAAAGCAAAACTCGAATATTTAAGAGACGTCTGAGTCTTTGTATTCATAATTCAATGAAAAATTATAATTAAATATATAAAATATTATAATTATTTATTAATATTAATATTATAATATAATTATAATATTATAATGTAATATTATAATATAATATTATTATATTTATTCAAAAGGATTGTACCAGCGCGCCAATAACATATAAACATTTATTATAATATAATATTAATATTAATATTAATATTAATAAATATTTATAAAATATTAAATATTATAAAATTATATTTCCTTATTCATAAAAGTCCACAGAATGCTATTATGCACGATACAATTATGCAACTATAATTACAAAAATCCAAAACGACAGAGAGCATTCGGTTTACTCAAAGTTATAAATTTGAAAAGTAAAATAAAGTATATGCTGTACAGTGGACGGAAAATTTTTTTGGTACAATCGGTGCATCCTATAAATATCTTGCGAATAGTGAATTTATTTTCTAGCGAAGAAGAAGATATTTTTGACTTTTCTCAGAAAGAATCTGCCATGTTAGTGATAAACTGATTCAGATCTTGTTTAAGCTACTTTTAGTGACGTTTAGTGCACCCCTTCCGATGGGTAGTCAATGCGAGAACGCGCCCGCGTGAGATCTCGAATGTCTTCGAGAAGTTTCCTTTCTAAATCGTAGATCTTCAGAAAATTATCGATCAGATGTTCAGATCCCCGCTCTGTAAAAAAAAACGACGAAACGGAAAATGAAGAGAATTGACGTCCACGTAGCTTTCGATTTTGATTTGTAACCGATGGTGAAACGATTTTGAACGATCCACGCATTCAGGAGAATTCGATCATGATCGGCATTTTGGTTTAACACTGCCAAAATTAGGGGAACGTCCTTGAATAATCGTGGGACTTATTGTAAACTTATTATAGATCATTTTGTTTTGATTATCATATTCTAACATTGTAGAATGTTAGAATAGCATAATTTATCGATTATGTTCTTTTCGAAATTTTAGAAATCAACAGAAAACGAACTTCTCGGAATCAACGATTTGAATAATCGATTTTTTGAAGTTCAATAAAATTCGGAAAATTTATATAAATTACGAAAAAAATTGTTTTATTTGTACTGTAACATTGTAGAATGTTAGAGTAGCATAATTTATCGATTATGTTCTTTTCGAAATTTTAGAAATCGACAGAGAACGAACTTCTCGAAATCAACGATTTGAGTAATCGATTTTTTGAAGTTCAATAAAATTCGGAAAATTTATATAAATTACAAAATAAAATTGTTTTAGTTTGAAAAAAGAATTGTGTAGTCGTGTGCAGCTACATAGCAGCCTGAATGTGTCCAAGTCAGGCTTGTGCGAGAACCCGGATTTCTCGGGTTCGGGATGGGTCGGGAAATCTCGGCCGAGACGGGTCGGGTTCCCGAAAGTGGGATACGTTTCGGGTTCCCGAAATTCTTCCTCGGGTTCCCGAAAGTGCTTTCTCCCTCTTGGGATCACGTTTCGAAGAGCCATAGGCGAGTAAGACCCGTAAACGCTTCGGAATCCCGAAGAGTTTCGGGATCCCGAACGGTTTCGAGGCCCCGAAAGAGTTTCGGGGTCTCGAAGAATTTCGGGAACCCGACCCGTCTCGGCCGAGATTTCCCGACCCGTCCTGAGCGTCGGGTTTCCCGAGATTTCGGGTTCTCGCACAAGCCTGGTCCAAGTGCGTCGTTCATCGTCTAAAATCGGAAGAAAACATGCATATTTCGCGCGGTCCTCGAATTTCCGGGGATGGTCGAAGCGAACTTTAAATCGATATTTTTGAATGACTTTTTTCTCTGCTCGATCTTTTTAATTTGCACCTGTTCCGTTCCGCAAAATACAGATTTTTTCGAGTTTTTATTCTAGATTAAAAGATACGATATACTGACACTGACGTTATGGATCATCAGTTTTTATATATATTTATGATACTTATTTGATTATGAGATTTATAATGCTTTATCGTAGTTGTAAGGTTACGTAACTGTGGAACGTGATTCTCGTCACAGTCGAACACAATATCGTACTTTAATGTTCTCGCGGACGTATTTTTGCGAGAATCTCGAATGCGAGTAGATAACAATATGCGAGTTTACACAGTATAGTTATCAACAAAAGTCTACGTTCGCCTAAAAATTTTCGATATTTAAAAAAGCAGACCGAGGATCACTCAAGTTTTATACACATTGAAAAAGTAATAACGATTCTTCGACGTTCTGTATCTAAATATAAAAGATAAAAAATTTAATGAATTATTTAATACTTTTTATGATATTAGTTATGCAGTCTACTATACTATTTGTAATACTATAAATTCAGGAAATTCGAAGATTGTTGTAATTATTTACTTGTACAATCATTTACTCCCGCAACTTGTGAATCGTAATATTTATACGATCCTGTAAATCATACTGTTCATACTGAAACATATAAACAAATACAAAACCATTTTGAAATGGTTTTAAATATTCAAAATTTCATGGGGAAAGACTTCTGTCGCTGACTGTATCTGTGCTTTGCAACCAATTGCGTTTAAATATTTAATCATGATGCTTTTATATTAATATATTATTAAACGTGAATTGTATCACGTTGTTTTTTTATATGTTTCTTTTTTATAGTGAATTGTAATCGAAGTCTTGCGACGATAAATTCGCAGAAATTATTTTGCAAACTTCGATTAAAACTTGCTGCAATTTCTTTGTTTTTTTTTTAGTCTCGAGGGTGTTGTACAATCAACGTAAATGTTGTACAATTAAATAAATGAGAAACTTGTCTATTTTGATTTCAAGGAGAAAATACAAACTATTTTGTCAATATCACTTTTATTGAACAACATAACGAGATTCATCGATATTCAATTAACGAACAAACATAATTCTCTGTAATCTGTATTTTGAAAAATTTATTTAAAATTCTTCGTTGCGTATGTATTTCGTATGTACACATGTGTCAAGTTGTTGTGTTGATATTTTACTAACAATTTATAATTACCAATACCTTGTTAACGAACAAAAAGAAAAAGAAAACAATTATAATAATCGAGGAACATTGAGTCTCTTGTGATTATTTATTATTAATTAATAATTTGCCAATTATTATGATCGATTACGTTCGAACAATCGACGTGGTAGTTGTATAAATGTTTTACAAATGTTTTATTGTATTCTATGTTGTTTCTTTATATTTTTAGTGCATCAATGAGTAATTTGCTTCTTCCACGTACTCTTCAATTTGTAATATTTGTTACTTCCACTTCATAAAAAAATTATTTCGTTCGGTGATTACTTAGATATTTAATGAAAAATGAAATCCTAATTGTAAGTGAAAGCTATGTAAGTCTCGAAATTGTTTAAAGAGTTAGAAAAGTTTTGAGGAATATTTACAGTAGCGCTTATACTTTTGATAATGAAATATTTATAAATGTACAGGATGTTCCACGATAAATTGAAATATTTTTACATACGACAAATGTGTAATCTTTTCCGGAGAGAAAACATTGAATCACTCATTGATGTGCATAGATACGTATATTTTTATTTGTCCATGTTTTTATTTTTAAGATGATAAGATCCCTGCTGTCATACACTGTTAATTCCAAGTCTGTAGGTCAGTCACGATCGAAAGTTACCTCGTATGTAATTGGATTGAAACGGCAAATGTATTAATGTTATATCTGACCTGTGTGCAACATTATTCAACAAATTCTGTCTATGCTAAGCTATAATTCCGACTAATTGCTTGATAATTGTCGTGGGAATGCTCATGGATCTAATCTCGCGGTCGATTTTTTATCCATTGAACGAAAATTATAATTAAAACGATGTTTACGATATTTATATACTATTTCAAATATCGCGATACATGTAACAGTACTTAATAACAGGAATATTTCAAATAACTACGTTAAAAAATGTATTTCAATATTATAATATTGGAAATATTACAATACTCGCTGCGTATAAATATTTCAAATTTATCCATTTCATAAGAAGGTAGGAAATCCTTACAAATTATATTTTGTACATTATTATTACTCTTGTGACAATTTGCATATGTTACATTACTGTAATTTATATTTCGTATTAAGGCAAATAATGCGTCGAATGAATGAATTCAATTACATTAGTCACGTTTAGATAAATCAAGTGAAAAATGAATTGCGATCGAATTAGTAGAACATTTTACGAATCATATAATTCTTACAGTAATGTTCAGGCTTGTGCGAGAACCCGGATTTCTCGGGTTCGAGACGGGTCGGGAAATCTCGGCCGAGACGGGTCGGGTTCCCGAAAGTGCGATACGTTTCGGGTTCCC
>CM052344.1:7448120-7462346 GCA_028455595.1 Lasioglossum vierecki | reverse complement strand
AAATTTCGTCATAAAAATTCATGCAACAGAGGGTTAATATCAACATAAGCTCGCGAATAATACAGCTGTCAATTGCAAAGATGCTTTGTCCACAGTTCGTTGACCCTTTCTCGAGTCGTTTTCATAAAGTCGTCCTAAAATTCGTCATATCTACAATACATTGAATTGTTCATGAGGATAAATGTCCATATGTATATGTTTTACAAAAAAATGTATATAAAATAGAGTATCTGACGCAAATGATATTGGAGATACTATTGGTGCACGTATCGTTTAACACTGAAACCACCGCAGCTTTTCAATTGGCTGAATTAACCATTCTTATTTGACAATTCTCAAAATTATAGAGAAACGTCCATTGAAAATGATTGAATTTTATACAAGCACGTATCACAATAAAAGATAATAAATAACGAGTTCAATCTTGTCAGTCGTTCAAGATGTTTTACCGTTCGGTAGCTTTAGTGTTAATATTTTACTAATCGCGATGTTTTATGACGATAAGTGTTCTCAAATGAATAAATAAAACGTTGCAGATATTAGGGGAAACTTGTCAATATCGTATTGCCATTTTACATCCTCGCGAATAATTTTGTTTCCGAGGATGTACTTACAAGGTGTCCCAAAAGTGTACATTTTCGTAAAGGTCAAATTAATTCAAATAAGCTGAAGAGTCTCTCCTTTCGAGGAAGTACAACATTTTGGGGACACCCTGTATATGTGTCAAACAATGGGACGACATTTTGTTCGAAATTCGAAAAAATTCTTTTTTCTCTGTTGCAGTAAAAAAGAGAAAAATTTTCAGTTTTTTTTTTTGTAAATTCAACGAACTCATGAATGCAACGAATATTACAGAAACAAGAAATATTATATGTTATATTTATTGTTAGATTTAGACTGGATATTTATGCAATTATGACCTTTGAAAATTTTCAAAAGAATTTAATTTATTTTTTAATCGTATTTTCAAAAGATTTTAATCTATTTTAAAAAAAAATTTTAATTAAAGAGGCTACTACCAGGAAAAGTGAGGTTCTATTTGATTTGAGTTTCTTATTTCGTCTGCAAAAATTGCAAATTGCATAAACGTCCGTAGTCTACTTAGGTGTTAGGCGATACGTACTTGATAAGGCTCCCTTAATGAAGGAAATAGTAATCGAGTAATGTTCTCCGAAATTCTTGTATGAATATGGGATGCACGTGGATAGAGTATCGCGCAAATGAGTAATACTTTTTGTGGCGAATCAAGAATCGATTCGCCGCATGACTCTCGTGCTTCTTTTTTCTATCGAGGTCGAGTTGCATATCTGGAGCGGGTTGCGTCTTCTTTTTGTCGAAAACAGGCAAAGTGCTGAAAGAAAAGTTGAATTCCATCATGTGTTTCAACTCCCCACCTCATTTTCGTCGGAAATACTAGGACGCAACAGTCAAATGCATATTCTCTCTTGTTCGAATCTGATGTTTAAGACACAAAACGTACATTAAAATGTTTTTCATATTCTCACTGAAGGTCAGAAAAATCATATTTTCTCTTCAAAATTAATTTTCGACAAATAGAGATGACCAACATGAATTGAAGACTAATTTGCCAATAATTCTCTAAATACATGAACAATATTTGTAAACAATATATGAATAATAATTGATGAAAAATACATATAAAGAACAATTGATAAAAAATACAATATGTAAAGAATAATTGGAATATAATATAAATAATAAAAGATGAAAAGTATATAAGTAACAATTAATGAAAAAAAATATATATAAATAATAATTGATGAAAAATATATATAAATAAACTTGGGCAAGTGTTTTCATAAATTCCATATGAAGAACGAGCAATAAACTAATATAGTTATAAAAAGAATATTCTCTTACATGAGATTCATCCTCTCACATGTTTACTTCGATTTTATCTTCTTAATAATAATTGATGAAAAGTATATATAAATAACAATTGATAAAAAATACAACATGTAAAGAATAGTTGGAATATAATATAAATAATAAAAGATGAAAAGTATATAAGTAACAATTAATGAAAAAAAAATATATATAAATAATAATTGATGATAAATATATAGACATATAAAAAAAATTGGGCAACTCTTTTCGTAAATTCCATATGAAGAACGAGCAATAAAATAATATTATTATAAAAATAAAATGGTCTCTTACATGAGATTCATCCTCTCACATGTTTACTTCGATTTTATCTTCTTAATAATAATTGATGAAAAGTATATATAAATAACAATTGATAAAAAATATAACATGTAAAGAATAGTTGGAATATAATATAAATAATAAAAGATAAAAAGTATATAAGTCACAATTAATGAAAAAAATATATATATAAATAATAATTGATGATAAATATATAGATATATAAAAAAAATTGGGCAACTCTTTTCATAAATTCCATATGAAGAACGAGCAATAAAATAATATTATTATAAAAATAAAATGGTCTCTTACATGAGATTCATCCTCTCACACGTTTACTTCGTGGTTGATTCGAAGTTGAAAGGAAGAACGGTCGAGCCACGTGATGAGATTAAATCTTCTTTCTGTTACGAAGCACAAAAGGACAGTAACCCGCTTCAATTACGTAACTTCTGCCACGTGCGTATTGTTTTGAGGTAGAAAGAATGAAATCCATCGAGGGACACGTCAACGGTTGGGAAATGGCGAGCACTTGGCGAGATCTTGGTTTTAATTACTGCTTGATTGTTGAAGAAAATTTGTTTTCCGATCCGTTCCCAATGTCTTATAGCTCGTTTGGTTCACCTTGTTTAATGGCTCTGCTTCATTGGTAGGCATTAATGAAGAACGACGATCATTTTGGAAAGAAGTACGGAATGCTCGATACTTACCTCCCCCCATAATCAATCGTCTAATTATCAGCTAAGTCCCATGCATGCCTACTAAGTGTATGTATAGCGGTACGTATAGTATGTCAGGCCTGAGCAACTTGTGGCTCGCGAGCAGTGTCGCCACAATCGACCAAACCTGCTCGATTCTCCCACTCCTCCATTTCCCCTTTCCCATTTCACTCTCCTTCCCCTTTCCATTCCAGCACCATGAGCATTAGGGTGGTCCTTATTTTTCGATTTTTTTTCGGGCCAGCCCCTAGAATTATGACACTTGACGAAAAAATAATGTGTGTAAAATAAAAAAATTTTGACTTTGAAAATTGATTAATTTTGTAACTCAATTTTCTCCACTATAGTATATCATTAGTATATATTGTTACATATCGTTGAATTTGCCTTTTTACGCACTATAATAACGCAGAAACAAAATGTAGCACTAATTAAGAAAAAAATGTATGACCTTGAAATCTCAAAAATTGACATTTAAAAAAAAATTTTTTTGCATTATATTTAACCCTTTGCACTCGGAGCTATTTTACCTCGAAGATCAAACGTTTCTTCTGACCCAGAATATTCCCATTCTCTATGATTTTTTTTAAATTTGGTAGATATGAAATTGATATAATATCTCCTACAATACTTAAATGTTTAGTAATTGGTTCGATACCGACGTATCTAATAATGTAAACAATATTTTAAATAATAGTACAGCAATTTTTAGTGTTGCCTCAGAGGCGCCCTCGAGTGCCAAGGGTTAATTTAATAAACAATACTACTTTTGTCTAATAATTTTTTTTATACTTTTATAAATAGCGAAAATGTTTGTGTCACAATTCTAGGGGGTGGCCCGGAAAAAATTAGAAAAAATAATTTTCACCAAGTAAAAAAAATTTCGAATAAAGTGGGCTTAAAACCCACTTGGAAAAGTTTCTGCTCGAAGCCAGAATCCCTTACTTTCCTGGGTTGAAATGGCCCAGGAAGTCAGTGCATTAAGCATTTTGCCACCCTGCATTATAAACGATAAAATAGGTACACTGGTAGTGGGGGAAGTTGCCCGGGCCTGGTGTATATTATATTCATTAATAGATTGCAGATTTTTATGAATTTAGGAAGAAATTAACCGGATGATATATAAAACAATGAAAATATAAAAAATCTAAGAATATTTCAACGTAAAGAGACTATTCAGCGATGCGGAATATTTTTCTCTTGCATAAAGATCCGCAGTCTATTCATCAATAACCAAATGTAACGATAAAATATCTTTTAAAATTGATATGCATGTTTTCAAACACAATTTGAGATTGAAATATGATTAAAAATCAATATATGTATACATATATACACATATGTATAGAATTTAAAATGCATTTTAAAATATATCGCGAAATTAATTATATATTTATTCTAAAATGTATTTTAGCATTGTGTAAAATAAAGGATATCTTTTTCACATCCGCTAAGATATATTTTTCATATCGATATGTATTGTATGTTTTACGAATGAATATTTGTGAAACTTGCCACTTGCTTTCTGAATGAAATCGATAAATACATATTTTAAAACACATTTCAAAGTAAGAAGAATTTTGTTGTAATTCACGATCCACGTGCGAGCACTATGAACAATACAGCAGAAGCTAATGCTAGTGTCAATTATTATAAATCGTGTGATACACGTTTGTACACGGTAGATGAAGAGTGATCGTTAATTAATAAGACTTAAGATTCACGGCGGCCTTATAGTAAAGATAACGAAACGAGTAGGATGACTATCGCCATTGGCAGTGAAATTTTCAAAATATACAATTGACTCCGGGAAAAGAAGTTTGTCTTTTTTTGCTCCAATAGGAAATTTCGAACCCGGAACCCATCTGATATCACATAAAAAGCGAACTAAATCTTCATTAATCTTTCATATTAAATTAGGAACAGAATTGCATATATTTAAAATCGATATCCCATAAATCACAGCAAGAAAAAAAATGATTTTGGAAAAGGTTCGTTTATTGATCAGCGATTGTATCGAAAGCTCAATTAGCAGTATTAAGGCTTACTCTCGTTAAAAATACCGTCGCGACGCCATTTCGCGATCGGAGTCAGTGTTTTCAAAAATATATGTTTAAAAAGCATGCTCAGTCAAGATGGCATTATTTAAACATTATAAAATTGTTTAAAATGTACGAAAATTCCATACTTTCTTACGAAAGAAATATTATAATAACCAGTATGTGTTCGTATGTACACGCAAGTAAAGTTAAGAAAAATGGAATGAACCTGCTCTGCGGCAACAATGGCGATTCACTATCAGTACAGAGAAATTGAAGAAATTTTTTTAAATTACATTTCTCGAAAACCATATATTTCTATAAATAAAATTAAAATTTATATATAATTTTTTATATAAAAATTCAATATAAATTTCAAATAATATGAAAAATCAATATATAAGTTTTTTTAAATATTCCCAAATATTCCCTCGTGAGGGGAACAACTTGTAGATTCGTGTTCAACATGTAAAAATTAACAAGAGTTATAGTATTTTAACAAAATGGTAAAATTTCTTCACAGCATTTAACCGTAATCTATTATTCTAAAATCCAATCTCAGAATTTCATAATCTTCTGGACTGAAAATCGATCTTTGCAACATAAATGTATATGAAGATTATTTCTGGAGGACCTACCATTTTGTAAAGTTAAATTTTCCATGGGAATACCTGATTTGCAACGGCACCGCCATTGTCACCGCATTTCTGCACAAGTTATGAAGAACTAAACAAACGTCCGTGCACTTCTTTTACGTGTTGCTGTAATTGACTTGTGCTGGATGCAACGCTAACTCTTTCAGGAGCCATTTTCCCAATTCAAACACCCGAAAAGTATTTCTCGGAATTGAATATAGCAGGCAACAAAAGTATGTGTACAATTATGTCGAAACGTATTCCAAAGAGGTCGTTTGAAACGACCGTTTTCTAGATGATTTTTCGAATCGATTGAAATTAAAACACACCCGGTATATACGGAGTAAGATTATACATAGACACCGTAAAAGAGTCAACGAAGAATGTTTAACTTCAATAATCCCCGCGCTTCCGGTTGCACGGTCCAACAGCCAAAAATCGTTTCGATTCTCACTATGCGATTCTTATAGTTTTTGGTGCTAATTCCGAATCTGGTCTTAGTTTTTTTCTAGACGCACAGTTTTTGAGAAATTTAAGTTTGAAAAAAACATATTTTTCAACTTTGAACAAATATTGTGATTTCATTATAAAAGATATTGTATTGTTCTTTACAGCAAAAGATTCTCTACAATTTCCCGAATCCAGTTTAAATAATCATTAAAGACGGAGATGCATCACTTTTGCACCGTTTCTTGACGATATTTTTTAATTTATCTGAAAAAATAAGGGTCCAGCGGAAAATCGAACTGCACCACGTGATAGAGCAGACTTTCATCTTGAGAAACCACCCTTTCAAGTTTCCAATGTCGACGTACTTTTCTGTCCAGAAAACAAAAGATCCGTGCCCGACATGAGTTGCCGCCAGAGGTGAGCGTCTTGTTCTTATATTTTCTCTGGTCAGAAAAATACGTCGATATTGGAAACTTGAAAGGGTGGTTTCTCAAGATAAAAGTCTGCTCTATCACGTGGTGCAGTTCGATTTTCCGCTGGACCCTTATTTTTTCAGATAAATTAAAAAATATCACTAAAAAATGGTGCAAAAGTGGTGCCTCTCCGTCTTTAATGATGGTTTAAACAACGTATTACGTAAAGAACGATATCTTTTATAATAATATCACAATATTTGCTCAAAGTCGAAAAATATGTTCTTCTTTCAATCTCAAATTTCTCGAAAATTGTGCATCTAGGAGAAAAATTAAGATCAGATTCGAAATCAGCGCGAAAAACTCTATAAGAATCGCATAGTGAAAATCGAAAGGTTAAAAAAAATTTTGAATTTGTTGGACCGTGTTATTTGCGACGACAGAAAGGCAGTAACGAAATGAAGTTGCAATCCTGGATGAGAATCTTCATCTCTGCTATTCATTATTGACACAGTGTCAACAGAAATGTTAGAGAAACATAGAGGAATGAATACCGTGTGTGCACAGCATAATTAATTGAATGTAATGCCACGAACTCATCAGACCAGTTCACGATTTTTCTTCACTTCTTTGAAACTTGGAATTGATCCAATTTACACAGTGCATCCAAATAGTAGCCAAACCGAATCTTTTTCAAACGTGCCAGTGTCACAATCCCTCACCGACTGATCTAGTCAGTATAAACCCTTCTCTATCTCCTATATTAGCTTCACCCATTAGTCCTTTTCTTCTATCACATTTTCGATAACATAGGTAGCCTGTATTTCTCAATTTTTCACAACCAGGACTCTCAACTTAAAGACAAAGGTCGTTCTGGCATTAGATAGTACCAGCTTTCCTAAAAAAATTTTGCGTGTGCTAAAATGGGGAGAATTAGGCCTAAAAATGATGTTTCGATTTTACCCCATGACTATGTTTCCAATCCAGATACAGAGTGGTATCGTGCAGCATCTTCTCGAATTAATGCACAGGAGGGCCAATACAGTCCAGACACGCTAAGAAATATTTCTCTAGACTTGAAATTAAACGTGTACCTGTATGTATTTATTTCACGTGGCCAGGATCAAAATGGATCTTTTAATTTAGGCAGACAGGCTGCTTCTTCAAATTATTTTGACCCCACTGTGCGATGGTACAATTCGACTTCGGGTGGCTTTCAGTCCACATTAATAATACTCAATGTTTCAACTTACTTTTCAGCTGTCAACAAATCTTGTTGACTCTGTCCCTCTTCTCCCCTCTCCGGAAAAAATCGTGTCGCGTGTGAACTCTGGTCTCCCTTACCCCTAAATCTATTCGCTTGGCCGGCGCGGTGCGTGCTTCCCCGCATCGGTAGCAAATACCCATACATATGTATACATTATATACACCGTTGAATGCGATCTAAAATTCTATGAACGCGACCTATCCTCTATATACACAAAGCGCACAATACTGTGTATCGCGTCGTTTCGCTACTTTTATTGTCCAGTTTCACCATCAACATGGCACAATGCATGAATTTCAAAATTATCTATGGAAGGCCTTCTCCGTCCCCGAGTGTCTTCCTGTATTTTATCCCGCTTTTATCCCCATTTACGTCATATGAAAGTCTCCTTTTAGTAACCTCGTGAAGGTCTTCTTGAACTGTTGATTAGCCAATGCGTAACAAAAAGGGTTCATAGGGCTGTTGGCGTAGCAGAGAAAGTACGAGAACATGAACAGATGTCCGTTGGTGCATGGTGGATCGGAACAGAAGCCCTCCACCAGTGCTATGATGTGATAAGGCGTCCAACATACAACGAAAGCTCCTAAGATAAACGAAATGGTCCTGAATGCCTTTCCAGCTCTATTTTCAGTCCTGGACTTCTGTCTGCCCATCATCGGGTCCCTCCTCTGTGTCTTACTCTTCAATCTCTTCCCAAATGTCTTCACGAAGTCTCTCCTGGAGCTACCGTCTCTGCTTTCCCTCTTTCTGTGCTTCTTAGTGTCCTCGTTCCCAGTTGTTCCAGAGATGGTAGGCACCATGCTGCCGCTGGAAGACGAGTTCTGAGGATTGCCAGCCTTGCTAGCCTCGGAGAACTGACTCATCACCATGCTGAAGGTTTCCGGAGCACTGACAACCGTCGTGACAGGCTGTTGTTTAGCGTCCTGCACCTTCACGGTCACCTCCGTTTGCACTTTGCTAACTGGAGAGGTCTGCGACGCCACGTTCGTCTTTTGCGTGATGAAGACTCTAGGAGGATGAGTTTGGCTAGAAGCATTGGACATGGGAGGCTGATTGTTTTTGCTCTGCGTGCTGATAGATTGCACTTGCGTGGCTCTGATCAGCGCCGTCTGCAACAGCGTGGTGTTCGGCACGATTGCCACGTTGCCAAGTATCGGCGAAGATGGCGCTGTGGACAGCGGATGCGCCAGGCTGCAGGAGAAGGAAGACGGCGGGCTCTCGCAAGAGGGGCTGGGTAGGATCACCGAGCTTTCGTCCATAAATCTCAAATCGGCGCTATCGAGTCCGGTAAGAATATCGTAGGTCCTCTGAGTTCCTATTAGAGATTTAGGTCTACCGGATGACGACGAGGTTAGAGGACTTTCTGAGATCGGCGGGCTGCTCTGGAACTGCGTGGGTGGGGGAATGATATTTTGTTGGCTGCCGCTGATGGACCTGGCAGGCTGCGTGGGTGGCGAGGTCTCGGCAGAGGCTACAGCCTGTTTGCTAGCTACTTCTTCGTTGGAATTCAATGACTGTTCCGGTGTTAGGGTGTGGCTACTGGATCTATCGGGGTTGTCGGTGTCCAGGAGGCTGGTCTCCTGAATCCTGGGCAGTGCTTGCGCCCTCTGCATGTCGCAGCTGGGACTGGTAGGTAGTGTTTTCGCTGGAACCATGCCGTTCAGACAGCTGTTGGCTACGAATACCTGTAACGCACCTGATTGCGCCACCAGATCCGCTACCGATGAGCGTTTCCTGATGTGAGCTTGCTGCTGAGACTGGTCACAAGTGCTCTCGTCGTCGGAGTCCACCATGGGGCTACTGGAGGGTTCGGATCTCTCAGTCTCAGTGTGCAAAGTGCTTATTTGCTTGCCCGCGGAGTCGCTGAGACCTGTAGAGGTCTTCGAAGACGTCTTCTGTCCTGACCCATCACCCTCGCCGCCATCTTCGGCCGCGGGGACCACTTTCTGTTTGTCCTGGCTAAGCAGTGTACTCTGGGTCTTCGACATCCCTATGCTCGCCGCCATGCCAGACATTGCGCCGGCGCTCTGCGCCACCACGAACTGCATCTGTCGTTGTTTGATCTCGCTCTTTTTCTGCATGTCGTAAGCTGTCTTGAAGATGCAGCCGTAAAGTATGAAGAGCACTACCAACGTCGTCCAGTAATAGCCTATGATCAAAGCGGTGTTGAATACAGGCTCCTTCAAAAATTGCACCGCGCACTGGCCAGGGCTCAGGTCCCTGCGACCTGTAAAGTGCTCCCAGCCGAAGATGCTGATGAAGAATAATAATGCAGGGATGATCCAAGTGATCGAGACCATCCAGATCACTCGATTCTTCGTTCGCCAGCTGCGGTAGCGAGCTGCGATTCGTACCGAACAGAACCGGTCAATCGTGATTAGGAGGACCGTATATTGAGAAACCAGACAGACTGTGTAATCGACGGACAGCCAGAGGTCGCACAACAGCGAGCCCAGGTTCCAGTAGCCCATTAGAACGTATACTGTGTAGAACGGCATGGAGACTGTACCTGTGCAACAGAAGAGTATTGGGTTATTTTGCTTCGTTTTGGAGGTTAGCCCTTCGTTTTGGAGGTTAGATTTACCCCTTTGCACTCGGAGCTAATTTAACTCGAAAATCAAACGTTTCTTCTGACTTAGAATATTTCCATTATTTATAATTTTTTAAATTTGATTGATATGAAATTTTTAGGAATTTTTAGTCGCCTAGGTGGCGCCACTCAAGTGCTAAGGGTTAATTTAACTACGTCTTGAGACTTTTATCCTCAATTAACTTGGTCATCTAGTCTCAAGGAGTGTTAAGAGTTGACATTAATCATCAGTTTGGAGTTATAGATAATGATTGGAAATTAAAGATCAAATATGATAAAAATTATTGATGAAGTATTCGTTTAAATAATACAACTTTCAAAGTACTGAATTATTTATTGATCTACTAATATGTTCCTTAAAAATTTCGTTCTACTGTAACTACACTGCGGAAATGTTTCCAATTAACTTTTAAACTACATTTCTATGATTGGAAATTTTCTATTTTACAAAACAATAAAAAAATTGAGTAATATAACTTTTAAAGTACTGAATTATTTATTGATCTACTCATATGTTCCTTAGAAATTTCGTTCTACTGTAACTACAATGCGGAAATGTTTCCAATTAATTTTTATTTTACTATTTTACAAAACGATGAAAAACAAATTACGAAGTTACAACGGTCGATAAACTTGTGAAAAATCTCACCAATAAGCACATCGGTGGCTGCTAAGGATGCAATGAAGTAGTTGCTGGGTTGCCTGATAGTCCTATCTACGATAAACGCCAGAAGAACGAGAATGTTACCGCCGACAGTTAACAGTATACACAGTGCGAGGCAGACAGCAATCAGTATCGTTTGCCAGAGTTCGAAGGGTGGTTCAAGAGGTATGAAAGTTTCCGCTGTTGAATACACAGATATCTTGTCAGTAAATCGTCACGCAAAACGTCGCCTCGTTTTCAACATTTTCTTTTTTCATGTGCCAGTAAGAACATCGATTTTCTATCAATATTAATGTCTTTCAAACACGTTGCGCGTAAAAATACCAGCCCTAACAAAAACGTCTTTCAATTAATTTATCTACTCAAAGGTAAAGTGAGCGGCATAATAACTATCATCACGTGACACAGATAAAAATTGCAAATACGTGCTCATATATAAAAGTTAAATTTTTTGAAAACTGCAATAATTAAAATAACATTTTAATTCCATACTTGATAGTGTTAGACACTTTAATTAGCAAAGAAATTAATTTTTCTAAGTAAACAAAAAATCATTACTTTCTTAAAAAGGGTCTAAACAAAGACCCTTTACTTAAAGGTAAAGTGAGCGGGATAATAACTATTATCACGTGACACAGATAAAAAAATTGCAATTACGTGCTCACATATAAAAATTAAATTTTTTGACAACTGCAAAAATTAAAATAACACTTTAATTCCATACTTGATAGTATTAAACACTTCAACTGGCAAAGAAATGAATTTTTCTATATAAACAGAAAATCATTATTTTATTTTTAAGAGGTCTAAAAAAAAGACCGAAACGTCAAAATTAATATAATGAAAAATTGCTTTCAATTAAATTGATCGAATCGGTGCGCCAAAAACATCAACTTTGTGGACAGAGAATTGCAAAGAATTTTCTAGTTGAGTCACGTGGCAATAATCACTGTTCCACTTGCTTTGCAAATTTTGCGCGCAGAAAACTGCGAAAATTTGTTTTGGTATCGAACATTTACCAAATTTAGTCAAGCTCTACTTTCAATTTTTCTTACATTAGATAAATTCGTTCAATTTCACATTTATAGTATTTTTTATAGTACATACATATGTGTACAGCGTTTAGTATTCGACGATGCTATTCAAGAGGGAATTCAACAGAATTACCGGTCGATAAAGCTGTTGTGGTGCCAGCTATCGAGCAACAGTTGGTATTATTTGTCGGGAACAGGTCTGACAGAACTTCCACATATTCACCGCTGCTCCAGCGCGGATCATCCGGGTCTGGCCATGTTCCATTAAACTGGGTGCATTCCGTTAATACCTGGTTGGACATACGACAAAGACGTTCTCGTTCCCTCTCTCGTTTCCTGCGAACATAACAATTCGCATTATTTCTCATTTGCATTCTTTCGAGCAAACACACGATACGTATTAACTTCTCATTATTACTTCGGTTTTAGTTCACAAGTGATATCTCCTTATCTAAATGACGATTGAAAAACATTACTCCAATTCTTCAATCCATTAAATATTTAATGATAATAGTTTTCTATCAGAAATATAATGGGACTAGATAATAAAAAGTATTCTCGAATTCTCACATTGAATGAGGTCTTTATGCAAAATGAAAGCTATGTGCATTTATTGTAAGACACTGAAGTGGAATAAAAATTATTTAAAAACTAATGCACCAAAACCATAAAATATTTTAACAAAATAGTTTTCTATCAGAAATATAATGGGACTAGATAATAAAAAGTATTCTCGAATTTTCACATTGAATGTGGTCTTTATGCAAAATGAAAGCTATGTGCATTTATTGCAAGGCACTGAAATGGAATAATAATTAGTTAAAAACTAATGCACCAAAACCATAAAATATTTTAAGAAAATAGTTTTCTATCAGAAATACAATGGAGGTAGACAATAAAAAGTATTTTCGAATTCTCACATTGAATGTGGTAAACGAAATGCATTGCATCATCGAAAAATAGCAATTTTAACAATGACACAATGCGTTCTGTCGACCATATTCAATGTGAGAATTCGAAAATATTTTTTATTATCTATCTCCATTGTATTTTTTATAGAAAACTATCTTGTTTTTAAGACATTTTTAATTTTACATATTATTAACAGTTTTAATTTTGCATAAAAACCCGTAATTCACCTATACATATTTATATAGTCAATGAAGGTACTTTTGCAACATTTTGTAAACGAATTCAACAGATAACACGGTCAGTTTATGTCCAAGGTCTCCCTTTCGAACATACTGAAAAATAGTGCCGACAATTAAAATTTGAAGCACCGAGAATTGAGCAACAACGAAGAACAAATAGAGGGGGGAGAGAGAACCCATCACGATTATGGGGCACAGTGGATAGAAAATAAAAATAATAAAGTAGAGTACTCGAGAAAATATAGACTCGCGATACGTAACAAATGTGTCGTACGTGATGCACGGCAGCGTACCTTTAAATTCATTAAGAAGAAACGTGAAACATGTACTGCATGAGTGCCATGAATAATACAGTTTTCATTCTGCAGGACATCGGTGACTCACGTGGCTTATCGATTTCCTATCAATCGCTATAGAATATTGTTCAGACTCTTTTGTAATCCATGTGAAAGGAGAAGAAACAGAAAAACAGACTAGAAAATGTGAAAAAAGGGTCGCGACTATATTAAAACTTCCGTTTAACCCGTTCATAGAAACTCGCCCCCATTTTCCGTTTCGGGATACAGTAGAGTGGTTTCGTTGCATCGTGTTCACTGTTGCAAAAATCAAATCGATTTTTCAAAGTTAAGACTCTCAATTTAAGGGGACGTTACACTTTCTCGTTCCAAGATTTGAGCAATTTTTATGGGACTGATGAAATAATGAAAAAACATTTCTTGAATCCATAATTTTTTTCACATATATCTTAACTCTTCAAATACGAGAACAAATTTTTATATATTTTGTAACTGATTTTTCATAGAGATTTTTCTGCAGTCTCGTGGAAGTCATTTTAAAAATTTTGACACCCTCTATAATAATTCGAAAAACATATTCAAAATGAAAGTAAAAATATGCATTATCCAAGATGCATTATCCAAGATTTGAGCAATTTTTATGGGACTGATGAAGTAATGAAAAAACATTTCTTGAATCCATAATTTTTTTCACATATATCTTAACTCTTCAAATACAAGAACAAATTTTTATATATTTTGTAAATGATTTTTCATAGAGATTTTTCTGCAGTCTCGTGGAAGTCATTTTAAAAATTTT
>CM052344.1:7365979-7440929 GCA_028455595.1 Lasioglossum vierecki | reverse complement strand
AAAAAAAGTGTTACGGGGAAGTGTAACCAATTGTGTTTTATCTACAAGCCGAGCACGAACCATTGAAACCATCTAGTATCATATTAATATTATATTCATTAAGCTGTTAAGACTTTCAGGTGTAACTACTCCGATACAATGCGTTCACATTAATTGGAAACTTGCCAAATCTGCGGCCACTATCCATTTGCGTTCTCTTTCGGTTAGTTCAGATAATAATCGACATTCTACTGTAATTCAATGTACCTTGGTCGTGGAAAATAAACGAAAATCCGTGGATATATGTATCACAGGGAAGCGACGTTCTTTTTCGCGACAACGGTCTTTCTACCTAACCCATACCTGTCAATCATGGCCTCAGTATCGCCTGGTCGAGCAGAATAAATGGATCTGGGGTCCGTTTACGTCGGGGTTGGCACTAGTGATGGGACTGATACGATACACATCAATGCTACTCAAACAAAATCTTTTTCCCTACTTGGTACGGTTTCTTATACCTTATTCTTTTAAACTTTACACTTCCGGTCAACCTTTTTATTCATTCCTCTCGAAGCTTCCATTATTATATTTTATTAAAAATGATATAGGCATACAATAAACATTTTCCTGTTTCTTCTGAGAAATTATTGCTATAAAAGTGCTAAAGAAATTCTTGACGAAGTTTCGAGGGTGGTTTCATTCCCTAAGCCTTCATTCGTTGTCCTACAGTTTCTCTTACTTTTTTATTAATGACAATTTTTTTCAAATATAGGGAGGGGATAGGGAAGGAGGGGTAGGTATAAGGTTAGTCATATAAGATCTTTTGTAAATACAGTTTCTCTCTCTCTCTCTTTCTTTATGTACATATGTATAAATTTATAGGTTAAGTTAAGATTAAGGTAGTTGTAAGTTAGGTTAAGTTAAAATGTTAAAACTAGTGTATAGAAAGGAGATTTGTTAAAGGATTTGTAACCCCAATGGGAATCAAATAATATACTATATATAATGACAATTTTTGTACAAGAAACAGGAAAATGTTCGTTGCATATTCTCTTTCGATCATAGTTGATTCAAGAGGAATTATAATTTATTTATGTTCCATTAACTTTTGAAATTAAAAACTAAATTTAACTGATAATGTCTTGTAAGATTTTCAAAAGTAGCAATTGTCAGTCAGTACCAAGCATCGTTGGCCCACGCTGGTATTTTCGAATGTGCGTCAACCAATCGGAATAATTATTCAGGCCCACAATGGCCAGTTAACGATTTTTCTAAACGAACCCCATTTTTATATTTTTCGTCCGTTGAATCTGATTCCATGCATCCGTTTCTCTTTCATCCATCGAATTTACATTTCGTTCACCGCGACATAATCCCTCGAATGTGTACAGTCACTTGTGAAAGTATAGTTGATCGACTATGATCAATTTTTTTTCACAAATTTACAAGAGAGGTTACCCAATCTTCACACGTCGATTTTTATGGAATTTTTGCATAACACAGAACTCAAAAAAGTATTTCACATGTATATTTCTTTTAGCTGTCGACATTTATGTTAAGGTGGTGGAAACAGCCCTCGAAGTAGAGATTAAAAAATCTATATTATTGAAACTATTAGGCCTAGACGAAAATTTCAAAACCCAACTTGCGCGACTCTGAAAAATCGTTTAGTCTAAACTGATTAAAAAAGATAATAATTTGTTTAACTGTGTTTAAATGTGTTTTCTTGCTATATTTATGTATGTTTATTTTTCTGAAAATGTTGTTTTAATTTTTTAAAATATTTCTCCCTTAAATAAAAGACAAAAACTGACCTTTTCATTCCAATTTAAAAAATCATGCAGCGAAGGGTTAAAAAATATGTTTAAAATGAACTATTTCGTTTTCGAGTTATCGATCACTGTATCTTTCAATCCAGAGTGTTCAAATATTTTTGCGATCCACTGTACGCGCAGAATTTTTGTTCGATAATCCATAATCGGGAGTCCACAATTTCCGTGATTCGAATCGCAAATAAAAATTGATAAAAATCGACTAGTCTCAAACATGCGGAACTTCAAAACCGTCTGAGTTTGTACAGAGTTCGTAATTACTATCTCCGAGATCACCTCCCGTTAATCTCTCGCGAGCCTCCTTCATTAAACTGTATCTCGCAAGTCATTAAACACATTGTACGAAACTCTCATAACATATCATACGTTCTGGTTTATAACTTCCGAGTCTGTTAACATTCATCCATTCCCACGGTGTAGTTTCTGAGAAAATAAATATCGAAGACAAAGCCTAGGATTTGAAGTACGTCGGCTACGCCTGGCCAGCGATAATTAAGCAGTTCTAATTTGCATGGTAGCACTATGTACACTCGCCGAAGATAGTTCAATATTTAATGATAAGTACGGTAAGGCGTGAACAACAATAGTAGAAGCGCGAAGGACATCCGAATCTAAATTTTTCAAGGAAATGGTCATGTTCACTTTGCCACCCCTAATGCAACAGAATCTTCATAAAAATGACTTACTTAGGGGTTTGAAAAGGGTAGGTTTCACCCGACAAGATAAAGTGGATCGTTGCTCGAGTTACAACAGGTGAAACATTTTGAGAGCATTTGAATTTGCATCAAGGAGAGCACCGTCCTCTCTTTACCCTATACTCTCGTGCAAACAGAGAAGAAAATAACTCGAATGCGTGAAAAGTAGAAGACCTACTCTTTGAAATGAGGCCGGAAGATCGTTGTCCGACTTTTTTCCCACCAAGTTACAACTCTCAAGCTTCGCATAAATGTCGAAATCTACAATTTTTGAGAAAAAGGATCATCACGGATCGCTTTTTGCTTACACGAACTTGTTGCTCAGATGTTTGCTGCAGAGCAACCAAAAAAAAAATCGTGGATCAAGATTTAAATATTTAAAATAAATACTTAAAGATAATATTTTAAAAAAAGTGTCTCCAGATTCTCACCTGCAGTATCATGCAAAAATATCCTGGAAAATATCGACGAGAAAGCAAAATGTCTAGAATTAGGGTAAAACAGCTGACCTTGCGTGTCCTTCGGGCGGAGAGTTATGGTGAAAACAGCCGTGCGAGGTCCCAGAGACTCAGTCCTCAATGTCACACTCCGTCATGCCTGCAGTTCCATCTTCCACCGACTTGGAGTCCCATAATCAGTCTAGAAATCGTTTAAATATAATTCAGCCATTCATGAGAAGCTTCTTTGCGATCCATGAGCTAGATAATCCATGATCGCAGCAGGGACAATCATCCAATTCTTTGACTTGGCTGGAGAAGCAGCGCGGGTCATCAAGGATTCGCTTAGGTCAATCCAATCATTCCTCTTTCGCTAACTCGAACTTAGTTCCTCGGCTTCCTACAGTCTTTCCGATAGCCCGAACGTTCGCCGAGATTACTATAGTGGGCCCGACGGAGTCCCAGTCACCGACTCTAACTCGAACGCAGTTATCCTAGATCAATCACTAAAATCTTCTCCTAAGTACTCGTTACTAATTTCCCCAGCTTGAGCCGGATGTCCTGCTAGATTGCTATAGCTCTGCGACTCAGAGAACTCCATGGCACGTTCCTAGAACCCAATCGACCCGACGATCATGCTCGCAAAGAGTCCCCGGCTCTCGACAGGTCCACATCTCGGATGTACACGTTCTCTCTTCACTCGCGCACCACATAACTCAAGGTTACCGATGGGAAAATCGATCAAATGTATTGTGCAGAGAGTCGTTGTCGATCTTCGAGCGAAAGCGCGCGACTTCCGGTTCAAAATTTCATCCCAGTTCGAGTCGGCCACGCGGCGAGGATTGAAGTGAGCGCCGTTCAGCGTCGCGACGCTGTGCATCGTCGTCAACCCCGTTCCAGAAGACGCTTGCGCAGCTCTGTTCGGCGCCCTTCGACGCGAACGGGGATGAATCGTTCCCCGTTGTTATCAATTCACCTAGTTTTCTCCATAATCGTCGGGTACCCGCGGCGTCGCGTCGGTTAGCCGTGTGAATTAACAATGAGTCACTCGATTGCGACGCGACGGTGCCTCCGATTGGCCCGAACCGTTCTGTTGTGAACGATACCTCATGGAGGCAATCACGTGGCAATGGGACGCGTGTGTTGCGGATCGGTACTACCGATTCGGTACCCTTCTGCACTACTGACCATAGAGCCATCGTAAAAGCCACGCCACGCTTTTTATAACAGTACATCCGTATTCTTAAAAAAACAATTTTAAATTTTGTTATATAAAATTAACCCTTTGCACTCCGAGCTATTTTAACACTAAACTAGAAAAATACTTTCACTGGACATGATTATATACGTTTTTGTATCCAAGCAGAGATTGTAATAAAAATCACAACAAATCTACCTATGTAAATTGTATTAAATTATTTTTTTTTAATTAAATTAAATATATGGTTCTATGAGGTGTCATATCCGGTCGTCCAACCATTAACGAAATTGATAATCAATAAAAGAATCTATAAATTCAATATTTTTGTAAAATATATTTTAATGAATATTAATTATTATTCGAAAAAATTGAATCAAAAACAACTTACTGCGCTTACGATCGAAATCGTGCACTATCAAACGTAGACTACCAGACACTTTATTTTCTATTGCAGTTGACCTTGCGTGACCTTGAATAACCTTCATAATAGGTTATTGTATTCGTCTTGAAACACACTATAAGAATGTAAATAAAAAACCATACCGTTCCATTTAAAAAAAAAAACAGAGTTGACCTTCATATCTCCTTGACGTCTCCACCTATAAAAAAATTAATGACATCAGATTACGAGCCCCTCGATATCAAGTAAGTTTGGTCTGATCCTTTTTTTTCTATCTTCAAAAGCAAGCGATTTATTCAGGTGACCTGTTTTAGGCGCCGCACCCTGTATAAATAATAACTTGCTGTTAACTTAGAAAAATATTTTTCCGTACAAAACGCCCGGCCATTTTTAAGTAAAGCACTTCTACCAATTATCTCAGTTTAACTCGGAACAAATGAGAAAAATAACGTCTTTCCTACCAGTGATACATCGCAGTTGATACCACTTTCTTTTTTCCTCTTTTATAGAACACAAAATGAACGGCAGCGAAACATAAACCCTTGTTGATGTTGCAGATTAATCTCCCTGAAACATAGTTATATAAGTTGCATATTAAAACAAACGCACAATAATTCATTTACCAATTGTCGTAACAAAGCATTCGTAGATGCGATTGTACTAACATTTACCGAATAAATTCTGAGTTATGATTCTTTCGCATCTTCCCCCTAATTACCTCATTGCACTCTTCGCGGAGTACATCAACATTCGTTTCAAGATTAATCTGAACGTTTTATAAGATGCTGGAAAGTTTCCATAAATAAAAACTATACTAACAATAAATGTTTTATGTCATTAAGTTTGGAAATACCAAGCGATGAACAATTATTATTATTTGTATGTATATTTATAAGTAATTATAATTACTATAAATCTTATAAAAATGGATAATAACTAGTTTAACTCCAGGGTTTATTTATAAATGTATTCATAATTCAATAAATATATAAATATATTAAATATATAGTATTATAATAAATTAATATTGTTCTGTATTTCAATCTAAGAATTTAATTATATGAATATATAGATCATTTAGGAATATTTAATATTTAATCAATGAAATATTTTCTTAATTATTCTTTTCGGTGAAAGATCATCGAAACAAAATGGAAAATATCTTACGTATTAAAGTTCATAGCTTGAATAAAAAAAATTCCTGCCAACCCAATATAATTTCAATAGTGTGCACAACATTCACTTTGACAAATGTCACGACAAAAATGTTTGCCCAGGTGCCATTGTCTATAAAAAAACGGGAATTTTTTGTGAAAAGTGCTCGAGGATCGCGCACGGAACAAGGCACGCGTGCGAATTGGCTCGATTAAATATCTTTTCGACCCAGTTCAAAAGACAAATCGTCGGTAGCGCACGCGGCAAAGGGGCGAATCAACTGGTTCCTGTGTTGTTCGTGACGCCACGCTGCTTCGCCGGTGGATCCTGTGGCGCGGTGTTAATTTTGGACTGTACTTGATCACACATCCTCGTCAAAGCAGAAGATTGGGATCACCGATAGAGCTTTGCATGCACTGACCTACTGCTTGCTTGCTACTCGCTGCTGTACAGTTCGCGGCGTGTCGTGTATCTCCAAAACCTGTTCGCCGATCGACACGATCGCGCCGCCCTACCATGTAAACTCGCACAATTAGTTGGACTCCGTTACCGGACCAAATTCGCGGATCCATGCGAATCGTTTCACCACTATTTCTATTACGATGTAAGAATTCGACAAATGCTAATCGACAACTATCAAAAATTTATAGTGGTTCTAAATTTTTCAGATTTTTCAACCATCATGCATGATAAATAACAATATTATTGATAACATTAAAATTGTTGTGCAAATTTATGAATTGGGTTGGCAAGAAAGTAATTTTGGTTAGAAAACCGAATTTCTTTAAGCAAGCAATAAACTTCAATCAATAAAATATTTTCTTATTTATTAATAACATTAACTTATTAATAACTTTATTTTAATGTATTAACTTCATTTTTAACTTATTAATAACATTAAAATTGTTGTGTTGTATGTATTGGGTTGACAAGAAAGTAATTTCGGTTAAAAACCGTATTTTTTTACTCAAGCAATAATCTATAATCAATAAAATATTTATTCTTTTTGGCAAAAGATCATCGAGCGAAAAGGAGAATATCTTATTCGTTAAAATTCATTGCTTGTAACAAAAAATTTGGCTCTATTTCACCGTAAAATAAAATAAATAAAGTGAAATCTTACCGTTCAAACATAATTTTGTTTTGCTGCATTTATCAACAAGAAAGAATAAGTGAAGAAATATCTTCAATTTTTTAAAATTGTACACTTCGGACATGTGTAAGCGACACGCTTGAAGCAGCGCATTCTTCGTGACCCTAATCAAAATAGGAAATGCATTGGACCTAATCTTCACAGTTATTATCATCTTTGTAATTACCCCACGAAATAAATATTCTGCGTCGTCGTTGTCGTTAAAAATGCATAAAAAAAGAGAGAAAATGATTTCTTAAAAATGAAAAATCAGAATACCCCTTTAAATTGATTAATAAATTGAAAATAAGCTAATAACGATTTTAGAGATGCTCTATCTCTCGCAATCCCTCTCTTTCTCTCTCGTTGTGGAACGTTCTGGAGAGCTTGGAACGCTGTTTCCACTGGCAGAGTACAGAACGCTGCACAAAAGTCCCTTGTTCGAAGAAACCGGACCGTAAATTAGAGTACCTTTTCCGCCATCTGCGGGCTTGCGATGCGTCAATTGCCATTGGGAACAGTGCAGCTGGACCATTTTCCTGGACAGCATGGCTGGTACTTGCCAGCCGTGCTAAAACTTTTAGGAGGCTTTATACAAACCAAACCAGAACGAAATGCTATGCATACGTACATCTGTAATAATTAAAAAAGAAAATTAAACTCGGCGTAAATTCAAGGTTGTTCAACAAACGTTGAATAAAAAAGAAAAACATTAAACGCATGATTCAGAATCGGCCAATGAAACGCCCGGGGTGATCGGGTTAATAAAAAAAACGTTCCCCTGGAACGCAGTAAAAAGTTGGAGGTTGGCCGCGTTTGAATAAAGGGCAGTATCAGAGAGACGTCTTCGGTGATGTTTGAAAGCGGGTCTTCAGAGTGTCGTCGCGACGGCCGCTGAGATGTATGGTCGCGGAGGATGGTCAACGACTGGACAATAACGTGAAAAGGGCCAAGAGAAAGAAACTGGCAAAGGTGGGGGCGGCTCTCATCATCCTCTGCTAATATTTACACGCGCGTGCACAAAGAGCCTAAAGAACGATCTCGTTTATGCTACACGATAAACATAAGGGAGGAGACCGGAAGACGGTGTAACCACCGCTTAATGCGCCACTGGATATCCGTCTGTTATCGCGATACACCACCTCCTACAAAGAAAACGATGAATTAACTATACACAGGACCACGTTAACGGAAATGTACAGATACAGACAGGCACAAACCATAAATTTTCCTTTTGATATCGATAAATGGCCTCCCGGATAAAAAGGTAGCACCCCGCTAAGATTTACATGATTTTAGTTCGTTACCACTGAAATTTGCTTCTACACATTATTGCAGGATACAGATTTGACCAACCTGTTTAGTTTGATTCGACGGAAATAACATTTTTACGAAACATTAATAAACTGAATGATATTTTGGGCTTTACACTTTAGCCACATTTGGTGTTTTACCCTCATTACGTTTAATAACACGTATAACAACACATATGTATTTGTTCTTATGATTATGAAAATTTCCAAGTAGATTTTATGTTGATAAGGTACCGAATAATGAGAAAAAAATATTGAATTTTCTTCTACTTTTTAAGATACAACTTTGAATGAAAATAAGTGTAACATATCTTGTCCTCTACCTAATTTTCACTTCTTCACATTTTTCAAGTATGCGGTTCAAGTAACGTGCTATTATCGAGTTTTTGACTGTTACAAATGTTCTTGCCATAGGCATTGATCGCCGTGTGCGGGTTGTATATCGTGATAAATGTGTTGATGTGAATACAGTTGGATGCTAGATATACATGTACAATAGAACGATGTATACAAGGTGTTCTATTTAAATGACTCCTCTCGAATGTCTCTGAAGCTATTGAGGATATCGAAAAATGTTGTAAATAAAAGTTAAATGTGTCGCAAGAGAAAGAATTTCACTCAAATATTATCTGAATTTGTTATACCAATTATCCTTTGTATGTCTAAACATATATATATTAATTACATTTAAATCTTCGCATCATTTATACATACTCTAACGAGTCGAGTTATGTAAATCCCTGACCACAAATATTAGAATATCGAACGGTAAATATTCGTATTTATAAAACAAAATATTAAAATATTTTTATCATTTTATGTAGTGTACATGCTATTTAATATTGCGCCATTTGCATTTATTAGCATCGAGTTATGTAAATATCTGTCAATAAGTGATCAGATTCAGACATCTGTCACAAAATCTGAAGTCTGTACATTTGTAAAATTATACAGGGTGTTTCGTAACTGGTGGTAAAAGCGAGAAGGGGGTGATGCTACTTGAAAAAATAAATAAAAAAAGAGGAATAGCATTTGTTCGTTTGACAGCTCGTTTTCCAGAAAATCGATTTTGAAAATGCAGCTAACACCACAATGAAATGACGTGCTATTGCATAGGAATCGTCTGACGCGTCTGACTATGATCTACCAATTCTACTTTCTGAAAATTCAAAGTCGATTTTCTCGTAAACAAAGCCTCACATGAAAAAATTTTATTCCATATTTTCAACTTATTTTTTCATGTAGTATCACCCTCTTTTCACTTGTACACCCAGTTACGAAACACCCTGTATATTAATAGTATTAACACAAACGAGATATAGGAATAGTTAGGAATAGACCAGTTACCTTATGAGATTTGAAATACCGACAACTGGTAAATTAGATCGCAGTACACACGATGTAACTCATGAATCAGATCCTATCAGTGGGAATCGAGTATTTAAGAATTAAAAAAGCGCCACCTGCAACTTTGACAAAACTCGCACGAATTTAGGAGGAATTTCTGGAGCTTACTTAGCACTTAGAATATATTCCGGTAGGAATTTTTAAATGTTTGACGACTCAAACTTGAAGCTAGAGGATGGCAGAGGATGGTACTTTGTCATAGGGACACTTTAATTTAAAAGAAGCACTAGAGCACATGAAAAAAAAACAATAGAATCCTATCATCAGCTCGAACAATACTGATAAAACTTTTTAACTGAGATAGAACCATATGTTTATTACATAAGCAAGCCTTTTACTAGTTCGAAATCATTTAAATTGTAAAAGGAAACTCGATTTTCATTACAAAATATCATGTCCTGTAATTCGAATAACATCGCCATAGTCAACCCTATTGAAACAGAAAATAGTGGTACCCAATCTGCCCAAGAGCAGAACAAAGAATTCGATTTTGATTCTGTCCTAAAAGAAAAATGGAAAGAAGCTCAAAATAAAGGGACATTTCGTTATATACTAAACATTGAGAAATCAAAATTATTAAATGGAAAGTATCAGTTCTTAGCTCAGGTAATATAACAACTTTAATGAAAATGCTTTTGTATATCCAGATCATAGTGTACTGAACTCACTTTAAAAGAATTTTTAATTTGAAAAAACATCAATGCTCTATGCACAGTTCTACTTTTAGACAATGAAATGACGTATTTTTTACTCATGTTAAAACAATTGGAGCTTGAAACATATGATTACTCTAATCCTAAGATCTAAATACAAACAATGTAATGTAATGTAAATCTAAACAATTTTTCAGGAATTATAATCATATATATGATTACTTAATGATTTTAGCTGAATGTTGATCGTGGTTACAATAGAAGATCTCCTGAACATATCACTTCAATGACACAGCCTTTCGATGCAAAACGTTTCAATTTTACGCAAATTTCTTCTGAAGAGGAAATAATGTATTTAGATGGTAATGAAGAAGATGTAATTGCAATTAATATCAGTCCACTAGAGTACTGTCACTCCTTATTGATACCTGAGAGAACTAAACAATTGCCTCAAGTTGTGACAAAGTATAGTTTGTATAAAGCACTGCGTATATTTGCATTAAGTCATGATCCGTAAGTATATTTAAATATTATCAACATGATAATATTATATTATATTATAACGTTTCGAACGAATTATTAATTACAAATTACACTATGTTCTTAGATATATTCGAGTGGCATTCAATAGTCTCTGTGCACACGCATCAGTAAACCATCTTCATTGGCATTTATATTGCTTAAATCACAGAATGCTATTGGAACATATTGTAAATATAAATTTTGCTATATCTTCCTGTTTTCTTAATTATGTACATTAATTTACTATTATTATTTTTCAGGATCTTGACGACTTCATAGGTCCTATACAAATTTTAAGAAAATATCCTGCAAATGGCTTTTGTATAAAGTATTCAAATGTTCGAAATTTAGACGAACTTGTAAATTGGATATTTTTAATAATTAATTATCTACAAAAATCAGAGATACCACACAATGTTTTTATGACAAGAGCGAAAACAGACTCTGAAAAAGATTATCAAGATTTGCGAATTTACATTTGGGCTAGGAAACCCAGTATAGGCACAAAGGATCCTACTGTCTTTGTTTGTGCTATCTGTGAACTATTTGGTCACTTCTCGATAAAATGTAAACAATTTAATATTACACATTAGTATAATTTTAGGATTCCTACATAGATCCTTAGTAATAGAAATATTTTATAAATTTTACAGCTGAGGAAATGTACAAAAATTTAACGGAAGAGTATCTAGCAAATATTTTGAAAGATGTAACAGAAGAACCTTTTTCACTCGTTTTAGACGAAGTGAAAAATTTGATACAAAAACAGATGACTACGTGAAACTTCGTAACAATAAGAATTATTTTATATAATGTACATCTTTTTCGCGTGGGAATCACGTGAAGGGATTACTTTTCCTTACGAATTTTGATAATTGTAATTTAATAAATATGAAGTTATGTTTCAAGTAGAAATGATATGTTAAAGAGTATTTATACGAATATATGTATAATTATTTACTATATTCAATAATGGACTGTAAAAATTGATGACATAATATAAGAAAAATAAACTTTAATGTCAACAAATTACAGATAAATAAGATTATATAAACTTAGTTTTGTAATTAATAGGGAATTAAATATTTATGACGAAACAATATTCATGGAAAGGACAATTAGACAAGAATTATGTATGGAATAAATTTTACTAAATTGGAGAACTCTTCCTCAAACTGTAGTCTTTTTAGTTTAAATAATCTTTGCTTTGTTATTGATGTCAGCTATTACAGATTAACAATCACTAATACAATTAAGTACTAGTAATGTGAATATATAATAAATATTCAAAATCTTCGTATACATAATTTAATTTATTGGCAATGACTAAAAATGGTTTTTAATAAACAACATCCCATTTCACATCAGTTTAGTTTACTAAGATGTGAAACAATTACTATGCTTAATATCAGAAAATATTAGCAGCGTGCTGCAATCACTCTTGCACGTCGTTGATCCACGCAATTTGAAAATTCTTCAACTAAATTAGAACATTTCAGAATTTCTTTAGAATTTTCTTGGTAACACTTAAGTACCTTCGCCGTACTCTCTTGACATGGTTGTACACTATTGTGGATATTGAGCTTCTTCTTATCTGCAGAAAAATCAAATTTTCAGTTCAAACTAGCATTTTGGTATAAAATGTTTTCTTCGCATTCTGTTCCTCATTCAATTTCCTCAGACATTCTTCAATTGACAATTATGAATCCGAGATACATACCCTCGTCTACGTACAACTCTTCCACAGCCTTTTTATATTCCTCATCTATAATTTGATTAATTTTTGAGTGATGTTTCTCTAAATTTTCTAATCGCTTTTTCCAATATTGATCTTGTGTCAGAAGTTCTTGCTCTTTTTGTTGCTGTATTTCAAGAGCAGTTAATGTTAACTGCGGATAATAATGCACAGGATATCCAGATCGTGCATCTTCACTTTGAGGTGGTGGGGAAGATACAGCTTTATTGGCAAACGGTTGTGTCATAGGTATAGATCTTACTTCGTTTCCTGATTGAACACTAGGTTCATTCACTTTTTGAGTCAATCGTTGTACAACTGAATTTGATAATTTAATTACATCTATGTCTTCTTCGTTATCAATTGTGAGTCTCCGAGCACTTTGTCCAGCACCCATTTTAATTGTTTCTGTTTATCTTGAAGGGAAACAAAACATTTATTTTATACCTGAGTCAATATATAGAAAAATTTCTCTGAAAAATCAAGTAAACACTGTCAGAAAATATATCTGAGATCTTTTTATATGTATAATCTAATCTTGATAACTTGAAAACATCTATGGCGCAATAATTTTTTTCATTTCTTTCTGTTCCTCGATAAATCTAAACATAAACTTACTTTCACTCGAGTTATTTGTCACAGGTTAATATTTATTTCATCTCCTCAAATTTAAAAAAAGCTGTGATTGTCATTAATTTATGGTAAATGTAAGAATGCACGAATCTCAGATATAAGATTAATATGTTCTCTATTATTGCCACAAATATGTAATTAATCTTGCACACGTCATTATTTAAAATTATAATGCATAGCACGATATTCAGAGAATATATAACTTATATCGGATTATATATTTATGCTTGACGAGAAACTACATAACCTTAGCCGAACAGATCTAATCTCGAATCAGGAAATCAAGTAAATTTGTTACGCCTTCCATACACAATTCACAAAATAGGAGCATATGTCTAAAAAAATCCTTTGTGCTCTTTTTATCGAAAGATATTAAGAAAAAATAATACTAACATATCACACGTACAAATTTTCATGAACATAGCCGCAACTTCTAAATAGGTATATTTACAAGCTGTGTTATGTTTCATTATTAGACACTGTTTGACATCTTTTTTGTTGTTTTTATATTATTTTTACTCACCAATAGTGTTATGATACTAGAAAATGGTCAAATATAAAATTATAATGTTGAGATGATTTCTTTTTAAAAACTGTACCCATGTATATTACATAAAGTTATCCTTTTACATAATACCGACCACTTCAGTTATATTTTTAATTTATAGTGTATTGATTTTACGTACGAGACTATCCTAATTTATAATATTCGATTAGAAAAAAATACCCGTACAAATGCAGAATTTTTTTTATATACGTATTACTTATCAGTATATGTGTATATAACATTCATTTAAATAATTGATGTTTAGCTTGAATAGAAAACATAATATCATGTTTAATAAATCGAATTATAACGTACCAATTTCGACTTGTCACATATTTTACGATTTCCCATCAATTTCAGTTTTCATATCGTAAGATAATATACAGGGTGCTCCAAAAACGGCGTAACGCCTTAAGGGGTGATTCTTGAGATAATCTGAAGTAACTATTCCCTTAGGTTGCAACTTTGCTAATGAATTACTATCAAGAAATAATAATATAAAATGATCAAAGTAAAAAATAAAGCGCTGCACGATACAGTGATTTGAATATTAACTAATAAAGAGCATAACCCAGCATAACCTAAATCTGCACCATCTAACGACGATTTTAACAACTACAACTCCTACATTTGAATTTAAACGAAAAGATTTATTAAAAAAGACTTACATACGATCTTCGATCATTATAAAATATACAAAAAATATAATAAATTAAAAAAGAAAAGATTTTAAATATAAATCTTTACAATGTATATTTGAGAAGATGAAATGTTTTGAGTTCTAGAAATTGGATTTGTAACAGGTTTCATTGTAAGTTGTATATTTGTCCACATGTTTGTCTCTTACAGAGTATGCTCATAGTACAAATCAATGAGTTTCAAGACAATAATTGGAGATATCCGGAACAACCTTGACGAGTCTATTAACTTTGGAAAGCATCGTTAACAGGTTCATCGTCGTCGTCATCTTCCTCTCCTTCACTTTCGAATGTATTATCCGGTATATCGTACAATCTTATCATCGGCTTATTAGGATCCTTCATAATAAGATATTTACCGTCCTTTTGCTTCATACATATATCAATAATACATCTCAAAATACCCCAAGCATTGTCCATGTTGAGGTTGATTTGTGTTGCAAATTCGTTTGGTTTATATTGTTGGGTACCAAGAATAACATGTTTACTAGAGTCTCTGACCATTGCTCTAGACACGTATCCGAACTTCAGTTGATCAGAACCAGCTAATAATGCTTGTACAGTCCATTTTGCTAACTTGCAAGCATTATTACGTAATTCGTTTGCCAGAACTGCACCACGCTGAGTGTCCAGTTTTTGTCTCCATTCTACACCATTGGCTAACTTGGAGTCCCATTCGTTCAGTGCTTTAATAGTCAAGAACTGAGTTTCATTATTGGGGCCTTGCATAACGGCATCATGTTCACATCTTGAGATGAGAACAATTCCATTGTTCAAATCCCACTTCCTGTATCGGTATGCAACACTAGCAACATCGCCCTCCTCTTCTTCTGAAATAAACGGATTTCCTTCGTCGAATTTATGTCGAGGTTCACTAGATTTCAATACTTGTTGCGAAAAATTGTGATTGATAAACGTGGCTTCTAGGGCCAAATTCCTAGGAGAATTTAAGGAATTTCCATCGTCTTGGGGAGGCTCGACACTGGTTTCATTTACAGTCAGTAAATCAAACTCAGTGCTGTCACGCTTATCAAAAAATAGCTTATCTCCAATTTTTTCAATTACTATATCCCAAGAGTAATTGCTTCGAGTACAGCACATGATCGTTGCCAAAATTGCATCTGTAGCATAAACGTTTCCCTCTGTCTTTGAGAGTTTGCGAATGACTGGGTCGTCGGTAGTTGTAACTGTATGGAAAATTCTATCGATTCTTTGCAACGGTTTCTCGCTTTTAACATTTACTCTGTCATACGTTTTATCATAATACTCGAGCGAGCCACAGCACAAGATGTCCTCGCCATCCTTTACTCCAGGTAAAGATAATTTCGCTAAGCGAGGGAAATCCATTTCTTCGATAGTTACCCAGTCTGGTCGTACAGTAACAGATGCGTCACGAATTTTAATCGGGGGTTGATTTTTATGGTTTCGTAACCCTTGCTGTCTACCCCATCGTTTCGTTTGACCTTTGCGTTCTCGTTCACGAAGTTTCAGTTTGCTAAGCTGTTGCATCTGGCTCAAAGCACCCCGCTGTCCACCGCGACCACGCATGTTCCTTTGATTGTGACGGAACCGACCACCGCGTTGATACGGTGGTTTTTGTACACGTGTTGTATCAACCAAATGGAATGTTGTTTCATCTTCGTCATGATAGTATGCATACTGACTACCTGAGCCAAACTGTGATGTATATTTATCTACAAAAGTAAAAACGTCTTTCTTAATTCATAGACATATTATATACTTGGCTCAATCATCCACGTGATACATGAATTATATTTCCAATAAGTATTTCAAAAAAAGCTACAAAATGTCTACACAAAGGAAGAAAGAAATCTTTTCCTTTGATATGAAGCTCTGCCTTGAGCCAACTATTGAAAGCATAAAATCGTATAACAGTTGTAAAAATCATGTTAAAATTATTAGTGCTCCATATTAATTGTTCTTCCGCATTGCAACTATAATTTGCACAACTTATTTTTAAACACTCACTTATTTTTTCACTTTCCTAAAATGAAAAGCTATTGTTTACTAAGAACGAAATATCCAACCAATAATCAAAAGAAAAAAGATTGACAATTTTGTGAAACGCTTCCTTGATGTTCGCTGAGTACGAACATTAATTGCTATATAGTGGTAATAATAAATATTTCTCGCAACTGAAAAGTTTTGAAACATTCTATGACATGATCAAAAAATGCTGTACTATAGACCATAGTGGAACTAGAGGTTAAGTAGAAATAAGAAGCGATACGTACTGGGAAACTTCTTATCCTGGAAAGCTGGAGTTGTCCAGTCCGATATCTATGACAAATAGTAACACAGCACATGAAGTGAAAGCATTTTCGAAATGATTTTCCAAGTGAAAAGAGAAATGTGTATGACAAACCTTGCCCAATCTGTCGCCTTTCGAAAATGGTTGGTAAGGTATATCCTTGAATTGATCAGGTAATTCGCAAGGACCCCATCCGTTAGGATTATGCTGAATCGCAGGTGCTTGAAAATGAGCAACTTCTTCTTCCTTCTGGACTGGATCTTCCAGAATTACCACGTCGTCCGTCATTCTGTAGTTCTGTAGTATGAAAGACACAAGACACAGTGACCGTACGTCCGCTTGCCGGAAGAACCGGCGACGCCATTGCAAGAAATAAGGTGTGTTCGTACATCACAAAGCCTGATACATACAGGGTATTTCCTTGAAGAGTGCGATTCCTGAAGCTATTTGTAATAACTTTTTCTTTCGCAAAAATCTTCTTCGCGGCTTTATTACAGAGTTATTACCAATAAACAGGGACCAATCGGAGCGCGGCTACAGCAGACGATACTGTCGTCGTCTGCGATAACCGCGCTCTGATTGGTCCGTGTTTTCAAAGAAATACAACATTTTTAGGACACCCTGTGTATAAGTGCACACTCCAGGGTAGTGTCACTCAATGTATTTTTCTGTTAGCACGAAATCGAACGCCATCTGAATTTTGTGTTACACAGCTAACGGGTCAAAACGCGGGAATTTGAAATCCATACTACCCATTCCTTGCTAATTTATAATTTTTACTTAAAAATAAAAAAATTAAAACATTTTATTACATTTTAAATACGTTCTATTCAATATTGTATTTTTTACATTTATACTTACATACTACTATTTACAATTTTTCCTATACTTACCATTTCTAATTGCAACATGAAGTTGGTAAAAGTCTTTCGTGCTTGCCACACATTTACAAAAATTGCAAATTGCATACAAAACTAAATAATCTAAAAGGAAATCAATAACCAAATTTTTTTGGTCGCACGTAAAACTGAAAACTACATGTTTTCTTGTACTTTTTACATTACTTTGTACATTACACCTATATAAAACCAAGCGCGCTATATTGTAACTTCTACATAAACACCGTAAAAAGTAATCATTAAGAATAATATTTCTAATTCTACTTATCGCTGGTTTTAATATATGTAATGTACAATTTGTACAATCAAACTTTGGTATTAATTTTTGCAATGCAAATCGAGAAATCAATTTCATTACAAAATTCTTCTTGTTATAAGTCCTGTCAGCAGTTTTAGACTGTTGAAAATCTCGTCGAATTCCTTGATAATCATTGCAGTCCTACTGCTTTTGCTGTCCATGCAGAATTCTCCTGTAACATCAGTTTCATCTGAAAAGAGAAATACATTCTTTACTTCAAATTAATTATAATAAACAGTGGACTGTAATCGTAATGCTAATACTTACTATGGCGTGCCATAATATTTATAGCTGCAACCATCGAGTGGCTAAGGACCTGGGCGGCGTACGATACTTTGAAAATTACTTTTGCACAGTAGCGACATCTTTATTTTGTGGTACGGTACTAAATTCGTGCTAACTGTGCTAACAGTTCTCCTATTAGAGTGAAACTACCCTGACGCTCGGCAGAAATGAAATTTTTGGTTGTCAGAGGAACTTTTCTAATCCACAATTGCCCTTTTATATTACTTACTCCCACATAAAAACAAATAAAATAAATAACCAAATCACCAAAATCACTTGAAATTTTCTCTATGAAAACATATATATTATAATCGATTTTCCTAATAATTATTACTTATGTCGCAAAAATCGTAGTAAGACGATATTCAACAGCTAAGGGAAAACCATAAAATGCAAATTACTTTCTACATTGATGGTAGAAGTATTATAACTGATTCAACCATGGTTTTTAATAATTTTAAATTGTTATAAATCGAAAGTTCGTGTGACGCTGCACACTTGCGCAGAAAAAAATAAGCAGTGATGAGCAGTAAGTCAAATGCGCCACTTAAAGGTGTACCTAGATGTAGCGAATAAAGTAGTAAAATTGCATGCACACTTACCAGGTAGCAACGTCATCGAATGAGCTGTTATTTATAAAATTTCCAAGATTTCCCGTACTTTGAACTTGCTGGTTATCTGTGATTCGTGCCAATTACGGGAATTATACTTTCAACATTTTTACATTTTCCTTTCAGCGAATTTGTGCGATTCTTATTAGAAATATAGTTTGTACACATCTCCGGTATATATTTTGACGTTATATTGTTGTACATTCAGTTTTTCATTTTTGCATGAGTCTCGTAAAACTCATTTGTGTATTGAGTCATCTATTTTTAAACCTATATATTGCAGGTATTATAAGAGCGTTCTTTATGTAAGCAAATATGTGCAAGAATTGTTTAAAAAGAAAAGAGTTAGTAATATTATAGTTTTTCCTCGCACGTGGATCGTTTCATTAAAATTATTTCGTGTTTAATACATTCGGCATATACGGTATTTAGAAGTGCTACATCATGTTGGAATTTTGCATATAATGGCAGTTTTTTTTTTAATAGAACTTATGTAGACGACACAGAGATAACAATTTTAAGTGTTTGTAAATGCGTATAATTACAAGTTTGTGCATATTTGCAAGACTTAATAGGTTATAGCAAATTATAGAATAAAGTGATTTTTTGTATATTTAATTACTTGGGTTTTTAAAAGATTCAATTTTGTTCATAAAGGAATCCTAATATTAATTTATTTCTTGAAAATAAGAAGTTTCCAATCGATTCTGACTTTGTTATGTTGTTGAAATTAAAACATGCTCTTCTAATTGATAATTCAAGAAGATTACTTGAGTTTAAAATTATACTCTAGAGAAAAGAGTTAAAATCAAGAGTTATTCATCGAGTTGTGCTTTTAGCCCTTTGATTGTATACAGTATTCAATGGTATCTAATGAAAAATGCTCTCTTGGTGCATATAGTGCATAAAGATGTTCATTTTGTTGTGAAAAATTGAGAATAACTACGTACTTTATAATACTATCTTATATACCATTTATCGCGAAAGTTGTTGCATCGCTGTATCTCTGAATTGTCCCGTTTCATTTCTAAACGTATTCAAAGGGTTAATCGTTATATTTCAAATTGTTCTTATGGCTACAATACCTCCTTCATTAACAACGACAAAACTTTGACTTGCAGAAGTGAATACCAGTCTGCAGAGGTGAAGCTTTTATGAATTTCATTGGCAGAGTCAAAATAATATACTAGATACGTGGTTGATAATTTGGATGAAAGTAAGTTTATATTTCAATTTGCATATGTCTATGTATTGTCGCGAAGATATAATATATCTGTTATATGTTTCTTTACAGATATTTATATAAACTGAGAGAGCGAAAAAATGAGTTTACAGTGGACACTGATTGCTGGTTTCCTTTATGCTGAAATTGTTGTGGTGTTGCTATTAGTTTTGCCAATAGCATCACCATCTAGATGGAACAGATTATTCAAATCAAGATTTCTACAAAGTATAAGCGATAAAGCATCAGTCTTCTTCGTAGTTTTTCTTGCTATATTAGTTCTATTTTTATTGGATGCTGTGAGAGAAATGCGAAAGTATACTACAAACACAGAACATGCAGAGCATGCTCACTTAGATGCTGAAATGCAAGGTATACATGAACTTTCACTCCATTGTAGCACTGTTCCCAAAGTTGTACTGTCCCCTTAATTAGTAATTTTATTATTGTTTTATACAGGAAACATGAGGTTATTCAGAGCGCAACGAAACTTTTATATATCAGGTTTTGCATTGTTTCTAATTCTCGTTATACGACGTCTCGTGATTTTAATCTCCACACAAGCTACATTGTTGGCGTCCAGTGCAGCAGCTTTACGACAAGCAGAGTCCGCAACAACAACAGCAAAAAGTTTATTGTCACAAAAGGCAACGGGAGAGAGTGCACAGAACGATTCAAACGAAGCATATGACAAAGCTGTATCTGAATTGAAAAACCAGCTCAAGGAGTTACAAGAGAAAAATCTTGGTCTGGAGAAACAGTTAGAGAAAGAGCAAAAAGATAAAACGGCTATGAAAACACAAGCTGAATCTCTCGCTAAAGAATATGAGCGTTTATGCGAGGAACATGCCAAACTTACTTTAGCTAACGGCGATAAGAAGAGTGATTAAATCATGATTGACCTTTCAGGGACAACACTAGATTATCAGTTTCTGTTTGTACGATCGACGTTGTAGGATGATACTGATGTTACTATGATCTGTTCATGATTTAGACCTTTTGATATTTTTCATTGTTACATTCAAATCCAAGAAAGTAAAGAATAATGCGCCAAAGTGCATCAGACCTAAATAATAATTTTTTTTTAATGATCTGCAATTAACACATTCTGTTTCATGTACCACTGTTGGTACAATTGGTACATGATACCAAAGACAACTATGTGCAAAAATAACACAAACAACTATGTGCAAGCTTAATGAAACGGCCTGAATAAAAGGTTGTACATAAACGGATCGTCACAGAACGTGTTAATTTTAACATATTCGCCAGAGCCAGTATGGTGTGCATAGTGCACAGACGTCGTCCCTGAAAGGTTAACGTATAATAAGAAAACAAAAACTATAAGAATGTATAGTATTTTACTTATATATAGAAATTTATGATATTAATATAAACTTTGTCATACACTTTCATTATAAAATTATGTTAAAAGTTTACAATAAGTATTAATTTATACACTTGTTATTCTCAAATATTAAGGATATATTAAATCTTTCTGGTACAGATATTTGAATATGCGTGTTAGTCTAACAGTTTTAAGGGGTGTGCGGGTACCCTACCCTCAAACTGAAGCACAAAAAAGATTTAATTCTGTGCTTCTTAATTCACTTATACTTAACAAGGTAATGCTTCTTTGTTAACATATTTATTTTATATTTGAAATGACCATTTATTGTATTTCTTTATTATATATGTTACGATTGTTAAAAATGTAAAGACTTTCAAAGAAGTTATTTAATAAATTCGATTCCTCGTGCACGTGTAATATTTTTATAATAGTTACAAGATATATTACTAACATGGTCTCAATTATTTTATTATCCTTACTATTTCTAAAATATTTTTATTGCTGCTAATGCAATGTGTTGTAATACATTTTGATCAATTTAAAAAATTTTCCTGATTCTACGTAACATTATAACTCTGTTCCTATTGCACATCGGAAACAAATTATAGAGAAGAATTTTGTATTGTTTATAAAGTTGAAGAATACCAATTTTTTTTCTTTTCATTTTGAAGAAAACTGTTTTAATTTTAAAAGAATAATAGATTACAAGATATCGTAAAGATTTTTGATTTATTTCCTTTTCGATCTAGTTTTGCATCCTATACATCACCAATCACCGCCCAGCCGGTTGTACCACGATTTTCGATACACCCTATATATGTTTTAGATTCATAAGAGACGCGGTAATTATCAGAACAATGATATTGTTCAATTCTAATGTTTCATATGTATAAATTTTTATGTGCTGAACAAAAATTCAAAAGTCCAGTTTTTTAACTTGAAAAATAGGCGTTCTTCGGCCAATAACGGTCCTCTACCGTTGCAAGCATTGTCGCTATTGGCCGAAAAATCGTCCTAGAGTTAGAACGAATTTACTTTACTAGCGATCGCGTGTTACATGTCTATATAGTTGATTATTTGTGCTCCATTTTACACTGTGAAGTAACCACTAGTAGCCAGACGTAAATATGGCGACTGCAGCAAAATCGGGGCCCCAGGATATGCCTCCTAAAGGGGGATATACACCTTATCAAATTGAAAGAGTCCCATTGCGTACCGTTATTGGGGGTATTTATATATAATAAATATAAATATTAGCTTCTTTTCGAGAAATACCTTTTGCATGTCGATATTAAGTTGTTGCAAAAATAACTGCAGTTTTTGTACTTCGAAACTTTGTTTCATTTTTCAACAAAGTTTTGCTTGTATGCGTTTATGTTATGTATTACTTTTATACTCAGTATACAGAGCATTAATAATGACTGTTATGCATTCCATTGTAGAAAGGATAAAACTGAATTTATTTATATTTTGTGAAATTTATCTTTACGATTTCAATTATCTATCATATTTCCAGACCTTCCTCTAACTGATTATGACTTCTTCAAGCATCTCAATGCCTTCTTGCGAGAGAATTCATTGGTTCCAAAATTCACGATTCGACAAAGACATGGAGATATTAATGATTTATTTTAGATTAATAAAATTGATTTTGAGTTGAGCTCCAAAAAATCCACAGTTACGTTTGCACCAACCTAATATACATGGTCACTCAGATGAAAATTATTATTAAATGACAATTTTCAGGTCGCACTGGTTTCGCAGTCTTCTTAGCTTGTACGTTTGGAGGACTCTATTTATATGGGCAAACTTATAAACGTATTAAAATCGAAGAACTGGAAATGAGAAGTGCGCGTCATGCTTTAATGCCAATGATGGAAGCAGAAAGGGATAGAGCGTAAGAGAATTTTGCATAATTTTGTTCATTTTTAATTGTATTTAAGTGAAATGAATGTGTATATGACTGCAAAGCATGCTGTTTATGATGACTAAATCAGACACATAATCACATCATAAAATAATATGCAGACATGGAACTAGTTCTAAGTGACTCTTAATAAATGATTCTTTTAATATTTCAATAGAAAATTTCATTTGTTGACAGAATATTAAAACATATGAGACGTCTACGAGACGAAGAAGCTGACTTAATGAAAAACTTCCCAGGGTGGGAGGTTGGAAAATTCTTCAGTGAGCCACTGTTTTCAACTTTACCAGATGATACATTTATTATGCCTACTTTTGATGAATTAACTGTTCACTCAAACCCTGAAGAGTACAAAGCCCATGTTCTGCGTACTTTCTTCACATAAATCTGTATTTGTTTCTAATAGAATAATAAATTGTAAAATATAGTAGATACAAATAATAATAAACTTATACCGAAACAAATATACAGAATTATCACTGTTTGTATAGTTGGTCCATCATATTAGCAATGTTAACCGATTTTATTTACACACACACAATCTACAAAGTGCCCCACTAACTATGTTACAATGCGATATCTTAGTCGACACTTATCAATAAATCTGAAAGCCGTTTGTCGTCGTAAGCCTAAGTTTTTGAGGAATTAAATTAAAAAAAGCTAATCGAATGATTCTTACATAAAAAAAATCTATAGACCCTCCCAAATATGACGGTATTTTTTCATAACATCATAAACATTCGTAGAAAATGTGAAAATGTTCGTAGAAAATCTGAAACGCAAAAATATACATTTCGAAAATTCAAAATATGCATTTTGAGCATTCGCCATTTTGCCAATTTTCAAGGTAAATTATTTTTTTTACAAGAACTTCATTTGGTTTTAGTCCACTCTGAGTTTAAAAAAAAATTATAACATAAGACTGAAAAAAACGCGAAAATTGATTAATTTCTCACAGTTTGTACGAGGTTGCTCCCTATATAAGTTTGAAAATTCAATCACTTTAAAAGGACAAGTTGTCATATAAGCACGACTAAACATAACATGTAAAAATTCAAAATTCTTGATGTTGCAAGTCAAATATATACATTGACTAAATAAATATTAATGTTTATTTTCCGATCTACTTACCGGATAATCCCGACACGCTTCGAAGAGTTCGCTAATTATACAAGCTCCACCGCACCCCATCTGCTTCATCCAAATCTCCGTATAAGGGGTGCGCAGGCATTGTTCGCCTCTCGTTTCATCTCTTTCCACATAATAGTATCAATTACATTGTTATTACAACACTCCGATCGATATTTCAATAGATAATGTGTTCCGGATTATGTGATAGTTTTAAGTACCACAAAAAGACCAGTGTTCATCAACCTGATTTTTTAATCCTCATCTTTTATGTACACTTTTTCCTATTCAATAAGAGTACCGTTAAATCATACATTTAACTTTTTATGGTTGCAATTTTTTCACGACGCTATGTCCGAAAATGTTATTTTATACGAAGGACAAAAAATATTCAGATTTATAATATAAAACTGGAATAAAATAAAAATTAAAAAGTTAAAATAAAAATTAAAAATTAAATTCTCTTTTTTTATCGTCTGTGCTATTTTGTTTTTCTACAGAATTCTTGTACTGCGTTTTTGCAGATGGATTTATATACCGAAAAAGTTAGTCTCTTTCTAGACAAACTTAGTGAACTACAATTACGCATTTTCGTTTGTGTTAATTAAAAATATATTGAGAAAGTAATCACTGTTGAAAGGCATATATTATTTGGATAAATAATGGATAAAATTTCCGGGAGAAGGACCAGGTTGAAAGTCGCTGCTCGTTGCGGTATAGGCCGACAAGATAGCATCGGATGCTCAACTATGCGTTTAATTTGAAACTGAGCCCCAAAGAACCCGTAATTCGGCAATGTTTGGGGTCGTATGGTTAGGGTCGTATATAAACAGGAGTTCATTAAACGACCGCAGTTAAACTTTCGACACACAACGAACGAGAACATGAAAGACTTCAGTATACGGAGTATCTTAGCAGACACGATCGCGATCAACGATCAACGCGAAAAGTGTCAACCCCATAACAAGAAAGGCACGTGCGAGACGACCGGCTCGGAAATAAATTTTACAAGACGAAAAAATCATCTGTGCGCAACGAGAAACCTAAGTGAAAGTGGCGTGTGTTTCAGAAATAAAAATGTCATTGATAAACAACGGTTCTTAATTGATAAACTTATTTTCGAATACGATGAACAAAATGATAATCTTCTTAATGCACAGAAAAAATTTGATTCGGAAAAAGTAGAAGATGCAAGTGTTAAAAAAGAAATTGAAGCGCCGAGCAATGTCAGATCGAAAAGATGTTTGTTTACGGAGTTTAACGCGAATTGTAGGAGCGTGAACAATAATTTGTTGAACGAACGACGAAGAAGGAACTCCGCGCGAAGATCACGAACAAATGATAAAACAAATCGGAGAAGGCGCGATCGTTGTCAGGCAAATTGTTTAAATGAAAATAGTGAACAGTCAGAACGACAATGTGATCGTTTAACAGTAGAAGCCAACAGTGACCGTTTATCGTCGAATATCTCGAAGAAGAATGAAGACGAACTTCCGAAAGGTGAGGTGGAAAGTCTGCAGACGCTTCGAAGCAAATTGGAGTGGCTTCATTGCACAAGGTACAAACCGCCGAAAGTTCCTAGAAAATCAAGAACTGACAAACGTAAACGAAGAGTTAGCCTGGATCCTCGAATACCGTTTTCGACGCACCAACTCGAAGTTCTTGAACAAAAATTTTGCAACGGCGCTTATCTCTCAAAAAATGACGTCCTCGAGCTTTCCACCACTTTGAAACTCCCCCCTAAAAAGGTAACGCCTTGAAGTCGAGGTAATTATGTGAGAACTGTTTTTAGGAAAATAGTACGCCATATATTTGTTACGTCACTCATTTTTTGGGAGTACCTCCTTCAAAGGTGATTTGGAGGTCATCTTAATAGCATTTGTATGTTTATCAGTTGTACTGTCGCATCTAGGAAATTACGCCATTCTATCGAGAAGAAATAAAAATTATTAATAATCATTCCTTCCTTTCTTTTTAGGTCAAAATTTGGTTTCAAAATCGTCGTGCTAAAGAGAGGCGTGACTCCCGTAGTAGCATATAGTACAGTATATGTTTACATATACATACCGATCGTAATATTTTATTACAATAGGTCTTCTTCAGTGAAATATTGCGGTCATCGATTGTAAATCGAAGTTTTACTTGTAAAATTGAAGAATATGGATACATTATTTATTATTGGTAAACCACATGCAGAGTGTCCTTGAAATGACGGGCTCTAAATTTCTTAATCACTTCATCCAACTAAGCTGTTAGCGTAATTCCGATGATCAGTGACAACCGAAGCCAATTTGTCAATGTTTAGTGATCATATTGCTTCAATCTATTTCCTGACTAACAGTCTTACGTCACGTACGCTTATTTCCGTCGACACTACCAGTTTCATGAAATGTTTTTATAAATCTATAATAAATGGCGCGTTAAAGATTTTACTCGATTAATCAGACGAAAGAGAATAATAAACAATCTAAACTGATGAAATTTGACGTTTAAATTTCTAGTCTTTCGAAGTCGTTGTGCAGTCACGCGTGACTCCTTGGTCACGAGCTGAATTACGTCCGTTTTTATTAAAAATATAATAGTGCTCTTAGCACAATCAAAACGGACCAATAAAAGCCCGTCATGTGACACATATATGTCGCCATTATGGTTCACATACAATTTATTTTTAATCAGAATAAATAAAATAAACTGTAATTGTTCATATTATTAATAAACATGTACAAACTTTATTCTGACTGTTGAAATGCTATTTCAAATCGAAATGTCGAATTATTCGATAGTTCGATTCGAAAACAAAGTAACTTTTCGTACGTCTGGAATGATTATAGTTTACTTACACATTTACGATGTATTACAAAGTACAGCGTCTATGTATGAATCCACGAGCTGCAAAAGCTACATCATTTTTTTATTTGTGTCATCAATCAACTGGGAACATATAATTGTATCAGAAACGAAACTCTTCTCGAAATTTGACGCCCGTCTACCCAAATTAGATGACCTTGGCATCTGAACGAAGGAGGAACAGAGACTGAACAAGTGAAATTGAAATGGCGGTAATGCGCGAAAATATTTAAAACGTATACGATTTTTAACGAATAATACATGTGTTTCTCAAAAAATTATTTTTATCGTATTATATATGTATGTACGCTTAGTGTTAAATTGTAACTATTTAAAAATTAAACTAAACAATTTGTGTCTTTTTTTTACATATTCACATATTCTCCGTCTTCGTTTACGAGATATAGTATGTATATAACGAATTTAGTATCAGATCAAACTCTGTATTCGCGAACTATACTTAGTAAACCGCTGTATATAGTACAAGCGAAAAATCACACTGTTTATAAATATAATACTTGACGTCTTTCACATGACCACTTGACGATTCAGCAAATTCTCGTAATGGTCTATGAATCAATCATTTGAAAAAAGCATTCCGCATAAGTGCGTATATATATGTAACATATGTGTGTATACGTATAACAATAATGTTAACTCGATAAAATTTCATTGACATTTATTTTTACCACCTATCCATGTAGTCCCCGGAACGAATGCATTCGATATTTGGTATTTTGAGCATCTGATTCATCGACGACATAAAGTTCACAATTATCCGTGGTGTATTTTGTTCTTGAAACAAGAAATCACTGTAAATAGCCGATAAATTTTTGCATAAACGTCCTTTTTATCAGAAGAAACAGGTGTCCGAAGTCTAGGACGCTTATGCATGCGCATCAGGTTACAGACACTGGTAAATCACATGATAACACACGCGATCATCTTGGCAGGCAGGTTGTGTACGCATGCGCATTCGAAATTCGAAATACGCACCGCAGTAAAGAAGCTACGTTCACATCGGACCTTAGACCATATATACCTATAGACCCGGCATAGGTATAGTATGTGCATACGATGCAGTGTGACGAGATCCAAAATCATCTGGTGCCCACAAGCCTCGATTCGAGATAATTCAAAATGGTGGATAGTGTTTGAGACCAAGCCAGTTTAATATTACACGTTTAATATTTCACAACTTCACTATTTCAACAGGCCATTATTTGGTAAAAATTTGAAAAAATGGTGCAAACTTGTTGCATAAAGAATTGTAGAGAACGACAAAACCGTGATACAAATATATCTTTTCACAAGTAAGTATTTTATACTCATTAATAAATATTATTGATATTATTATTGTTTTATATTACCTTGACGTATACATGTATATTGTTTTTACTGTTCTTTTTTTAAATAAAGTGAGTTGTGAGGAAATAAATAAAGACTTCATATTATCAACTCCTACATTAAAATTTAACTTCTCCCAAATTATAATCGACAAAATGAGTTAACCATATTTAAAATAATAAGAGTAAAGTAGAAATGAACGAGTAATAGAATAAGTATATTACACAGTTACAGTTTCCATAAATATTTATACATAATGAATTGCAACGACGATTCCCCTTTCCCTTCTGCCACTGTAGCTTCACTTGTGAATTCTCAACATACTATAGCAACTGTGCCCACAAGAGTCATCTGCTAGGTGGTTTAATCTGGTAACGAGGCAGTTTTATCTCCGCCGAGTTTCGCATCTGCAGGAGCGACCCGTGACCTTAGACCATATATACCTATAGACCCAGCGCAGATAAAACTGCCTCGTTACCAGATTAAACCGTCTAGCAGACGACTCTTGTGGGCACAGTTGCTATAGTATGTTGAGAAATCACAGTACCGTGAAGCTAAAGTGACAGAGGGGAAAGGGGAATCGTCGTTTCAAGTCATTATGTATAAATATTTATGGAGACTGTAACTGTGTAATATACTTATTTTATTACTCGTTCATTTCTACTTTACTCTTATTATTTTAAATATGGCTAACTATTTGTATCACAGTTTGTCGTTCTTTACAATTCTTCATGCAACAAGTTTGCACCATTGTTTCAAATTTTTACCAAATGATGAACTTGTGAAATAGTAAAACCACCGTTTTGAATTATCTCGAATCGAGGCTTGTGGGCACCAGATAATTTTGGATCTCGTCACACTGCATCGTATGCACATACTATACCTATGCCGGGTCTATAGCGTAGACTATGGTCTATAGGTATATATGGTCTAAGCCCGTGACGTAACCTTGAGTTTTTCCCACCAGATGTCGCCTGGTTCGAACGAGATGTACTTACGAGACGGTCGAGCGATTCTATAGCAGTTATGTAGGAACAGTTGCGCGACGAATCCCGTCCCTTGTACATGCGCGCGCTGTTCGTTGAATTCCTCGAAAACTTACGAACACTCTCGGCATTCGAAGATGCAGCGTTCCGTCCAACAAGCGAACGGCGACGGCGTCCTCGCCTCGCCGCGGAAAAAGCAGCGGCTGTCGAATGCCACGGCGAAAGTCACTGTCGTCCTTGGGGCGCAATGGGGCGACGAGGGTAAAGGCAAGGTCGTCGATATGCTCGCAATGGATGCTGACGTCGTCTGCAGGTGTCAGGTGAGTCCGCCATCTTTTCCATTGTCGCCTGGCATTTTTCTTTTTAACGCGAGTTCGCACGCGAATCGTCGCGTTCCCGTCGCGATCCATCCACGCTCCCGATGCCCCACGGAGCCAGCCTATTTTCTCCGGGATTGTTAACATGCTTTTCTTTCATTTTATCGTTTATTTTAAAACCACGAGCTAAGCATTTCCTCTTCCCTCTCACTCGTGTGCCTACTCTTCCCTCCTATTTCTTATCTCCGCGCGTCGCTCCCCCTCTCCGTATCCACAGTTCGTCAGCACGTGATTATTCGAACGCCTTCTATTCTCACATGTTTTAATTTGTCCTCTGTGCAATAGCTTTCTGTTTTTATTGCTTGCTCACTTGACAGCTGTCACTTTCACTGTATCTCTACAATTTTCTGATCGAATATCCAGCCTATTGTTTTCGATGATGCAATCTCTCTGTAGATTCGGTTTTTCGTTTTTACGTCGCCGATTTGTCTAGACTGCGGATTTTTTGGTGAAATAAAAATTGTTTGCATTCGCTGCGACACGCAGAGACCAAACAGAAATTTATTTCTCTTATCAGTGGCTTTGTTGAAGTCGTAAAATGTTTATTGGTATGCTTGAAGTCTCAATTTTGCATAAAATCCACAGTCTAGCGATAATAATTTGTTCTCGAACAAACAAAAAAATTGTTTTCATTGAGACTGCACAATGTTTATTAATCAGAGTTTTTACTCCATTCTTTACGAAGATGTATTCCTTTATATAATTATTGCATTTATTTGTACCAACGATCAATATTAAAATAACTATTGTAGCTCTATTTAAAGAGAGAATCCGACGAAAATGTTTTTGTCATACTGGTTTTAATGATATTCAATTTGTTCTCAATTTATTAAAGTTTCGATTTATGAAGATTTTTCAAATACGACTGAATAACGAATAATACTTTGATTTATAATATTATGAAAATAGAGGACAAATTGCAGGGATTGATATCTAAGGTTACATAAAACAAAAAATTATTACTTGATTGATTGATTCAGTGAAATGTATGTTTATATTATGATAGGCGTTATTGAGAGCATTGACTGAACGCTATCGGTTCAAATAATAATAATGTTACGTCTGCGGCACTTTTACAGTCAGCCATATCTTCAAAGCGATTACAATAAAATACCACGTACATACAAGCGAAAACCGACAATGAGAGTTAATTGTTTAATGTATACGATATAGGAATTTAATATAAGACTAACAATTTCACGCTGTTTCTTAAGTGTGAACGTAACTTCACTCGTTGCGCGGTTTTCTGTTCAAATCCCTGCAAAATGAGCGGCGGGAAGCTACAGGTGTTGCTAGCAGCAAAGGAAATCAATTAAATACAAAATTCCTAAATTGAATATCATTACCACCTCGATGAGATTATTCTGCGCTCTGAGAGAGAATTTTATTGTAACTTCAAACGTTATTGTTTAGTCGAAGAAACGTTCCTCAAAGACATATTGTAATTAATATACCCAAGAATTCCACGGCCAGATAAGAATAGCTGATAACAGCTCCTATTAATCACGACTATAAGTCAATCGACCTCGATCGGCAATGTAGTTTTTTTATCATCATGGTTTGCATAATGAATCTTTCATTCTGCGTCGTGATTTCTAATTTTTTGAGGTTGAAAAAATCCCACGAAGTTGCGAGGTACTTGTTATAAATGCTCTTCAAATCTTTCTATAATGAAAACATATATTGAGATTTCATTTAAAAAAGCATTTCATCAAATAAGACATAAGACATAAAATATAAAAAAATGATTTCAATTAAACGAGTAGTCAAATAATGTATATTATATTAACTCTATTATTTTTCAAGTAATTTATTTGAATAATGTCTAAGTCTGGAGTAAATCACGCTTGAAGAGTATTATGAAATAATTACGAAATTTACACGTACAAAAATTAATAGTGTAGTAGACTGTATATATTGTCAACGGGTAACTGTAAAAATATGCAGATACTGTAGCCAAACGAAAGTTTATTTGCCAACACAACGCAGCTTTAAATTCGGTCTACTAGATTTGAGAGTCCTACGAATAATTTTTCATCGAAAGCACGAAAAAGATTTTTTATTATATCTCGAGATAAATATTTGAAACGAATCGGGAATGGTGCAACATTTAAATTACATTAGAAGAACAGGAACTATAAATACATTAACATAGTACTATTGCACGCAGGGACAAAATTTATGAATTTCATTTTGCAACGGTTGTTATGCAATAATGGAACACGTGTCTCTAAGACTATAGCAAATATGAACATGCGGGCTAGTAATTCCGTGTAATTCCATGAGATAAACGTAATATGTGAGCGTAACAAAATTGCGAAGGATTTTAATTAAACGTTTCTAATACATTTGAAAAAATTGTTTTACTCCATATTTAATCATTAAAATAATCTATAGAAATTTGCAAATGAACTAACGTGGAATGATTTTAAAAGAACGTTTGTCCAAATAAGTTGATACATTATCCGAATAATCGTTTATCAAACATCATTTGAATAATAATCAATCGATACAACGACGTATGTTTCCGTAGGGAACAATGAAAACTTTTCGGATAAGGTCGTGCCATTGCTTCTGTTTGCACGAGTCACTAGCAACTGTCCGTCACGCAACCGTGACTAACGAAACCTCTGTAAAATAGTTATCGACATAGTTAACGCCGTCCGGACTTTACAATATCCGAAAATAAAGCGTTGTAGTTAATGTAACCGGAAGAACGCCACTCCATCCGTTGCCTAACAACTCACAGTGCTGCGAATAATTATAGACACGAGCATATTTTTCAAGAACTCGATGTTTTCGTTCGACCAAGGTGAAACGAAATTGTTAATTTTTTCAGATAAAAGTGATTTATCGAACTTCTTCAGTTCTTTACCAAACTAAATCTCTACAGTAACACGTATTAATGTTAATAATATATTTTACTTGCAAGATCAGGGGAAGTGACTCGAATTGAGGGAAATACAGTTGCCCCCTCTCTGCCAGTGCCGGTTTAGTCACGTAACATTGACACATGTACGACAGAGACGAAACGCATCACGTGACCGAGGCGTGGCGAAAGGGTGGAAAAAAGTGTCGTAGAAGGGGAGATAAATCTCGATCTGGCCACACTGGCACCTACTAGGTTTTTGGAAGCAGTGTTACTGGCTTCGCTTGATTTTGTCGGCTAATTGTTTTTGTAAATTGATTTTTACCATTTTTTCCGGTTGCATCCTTTCCAAAAACAAAACCGAGGGACATAAAGGAAAACGACTTCCAAATTTGCACTTGGCACGCTAAAAACTGCAAGATGTATCGCCACTACGGTTATTACAAACCAGAAAAATGACATGCAAAAATGGGTATTGTAACTGACAAGAATTGGCAAGAAGGCTTCCTGGAACTTGATTGCATAGATAGACTCGTAACCTCTTGACTGGCCTGTTTGTTCAATATTCCGCATTTTCTCCTTTGTCCTTCACAACATGTAATAGTGTGTTTGGAACATCGATTAGAACATTTAAATGTCTCATTTAAAAGTTCTATTCGTGCAAGTTCAATTCTAGATCTTGGCCACGCTACATTCACCGAGTAAAATGCCGACGCATAAATCATTGTTTATTTCTGCGAGTAGCTTTCATAATTCCATTGCCCACTGTAATATTGTAAATCGTTGGGCTCGTTTCAAACGTTTTTCGTTGGAAAAAGATCACGTTCTCCAATTTTCTACGCCAATGACCATACTTTTTTTACGAGGGCTGGTTAATGGCGGTGTTTAAAACATTTTACGGCTTTTTTTAAATGTTTGAACGCTTATCTTCTTTCGCAATAGTTGTTCTTGGACAACCGCCTGCGCTGTTTTTTAAATAACTGTATACAACAACTTCTGGCGAATATTTTGGAAATTCTCGTGACCGAATAATTTCTATTTTTTCAATTATTGATCATGTTACGTTTATTTGATATGTATCGTACGTTCGTCTCTTAATCTCTTTTCGTACGGTACAGTTTATCTGTTGAGTGAGGATCGTTGGTTCTTTCATAAAGATTTGGTATACGGAAAGAGGAAATTCTTTCTTATAACGTAGATCTGCATGATTGTATAGTGCCTTATTGTCGCAGATTGTAGGTCAAGGGTGTCCCAAAGATATAGTAATCAGTCAGTGAGCGAGTGGTGTTTCACAAAAATTAGATATTGAAATACGTCGTCGTATTTCTTTCCGGTTATATTCTTCGAATATACTAATATACAGGTTGATCAAAATAAAGTGTTGCAGCAACTATAGATCAGCGGTTCTCAACCTTTATGCTACCACGACTCCTCGAAAAAAAAATTATCCGCGCCTCCCTTTTATTTTTTTCAATAGATATAATAATATAGACACGTTTTAGAAACGGTTGAATTTTATCTATTTGTAGATAGTATGGCCCCTCCGTTGCTGTAGATTGTAGATCGAATAAAATGCTAGAGGTGCTAGAGGCTTATAGTGTTCAGATATGCGACGCTCGAACTAATAAAATTCTCACACCTGGTCAGCAGAAAATGATTGCTCTGTTTGCGGAATTCTATACGACGCGATACCGCTTGCGTTTATGCCGCGTTTCTTTACACCAGACAACCGACGCGCCTTCCGAGACGAATTAGCGGCTTTTTCCGACGGTCTCAGCGCACATTAACTTGCAAAAACAACGAATCGTAGGAATAATGTTTGATATTAATTCAATAAGAATGTCAACTGGCGTACGATGATCTGGAAAAATATATATTATTTTTAAACATCAATTGCTCATAAAATATATTGAATATTTAGCATATATATAGTTAACAAAATTTAATGAAGGTCCTTGCAATTTCCTTAAGGGGATAATAGTGTTCTTAACGTGTCGAAAAAAAACACGTTCAAGGAGGTGATAACCTTAACAATTAGAAAAATGTGTAATCGATGCAAAATGAAAAAGTAATACGTAAATAATGCATCGGATCAGCGGTTTTTCAATGACTATTGAATAAAGATTTTGAGGTGGGGCATATACCTGACTGCAACTACAGTAAGGATAACATTTATTGCATCATACCGATATCACACACACACAAGAACATCTTATACGTTGTTGTACAGTTTGTATTTGTTATCAAACGCATTTTTTGCATTATTATGCACTGTTACAAAGCTATGATAATTTAGAAGTAAAAAATCATGATTTCTCAGTTACGCCACTGTTCCAACAAATGCGCGATTATTTTTAACGAGCAGTTTAACGTTGCTCGCATCGACTACTAAGTAATTACGTTTGTTTACCGCTGGTAGTCTGAATAACATCTTCCGATAAACTTTCCTTGAATTTGAGGTAGTCATCTGTGCAAGCAATCTTAACATGCAGCCTAATACTATGCACACTGAATTTTTGATAATTTTATAAGGTGTAAATATCGAATGATTGATCTACGTGTGCAACAATATATGAGCTTATATTGCATATTTACTCAGCGTTCATAACGTTAAAATATATAAGTCACCTGTGAAAAAATTTCGTACTGAATTAATTTTTCAACTTATTTTTCTTAAGGGCACCCCGCCAGCAAATCTCTCAAAAGTAGGTGATCTTCAAGAATTTATTATAGAAGAACTAAATAATGTAGAGCTAAAAAGTCGTTCGCAATTATTCAGGCGTATTATAGAGAAACTTTTTTTTCAAAATGTATCAATGTCGCTTGTTATTCAAAACGTACTTTAGAAATGCAATGGTTGGGCTGAATTACATTAACGAGCATCTCTGTCGAAATGGTAAATAGAAATATAGTGAGAGTAAAATTTCATCTAAATCTACGAATAGTTATGCATATTATTAATAGTTACACAAGACAGAATAAAAGAATCATAGAATGGCTGGAAGGGTTAAATAACATTGTAAAAGAGATGAATGTGTTCGGGAAGATACGAAGTTTTTTCGGTTTTTCAGGGAGGAAGCAATGCTGGACACACCGTGGTGGTTGATGGTTCGGAATTCCACTTCCACCTTTTGCCCAGTGGGATAATCAATCCTGAGTGTACGTCGCTCATAGGTGAGGACAGTTCTATTTTCATAATTTTACAGGCCTGGCAAAATACTGGTGTTTTTCATTTTTCAATTTCATTGATCATTTCAAATGATTAAAGAACCAAGTCCAGAACCAGAACTCGCTAATGCAAGCAAAGCAAAACATTTTTCTAATTTTGTCTAATTAAAGTGAGATTAAACACGAAATAATTACGATTATAATTACTTGTGTAATAAAGTTTCAGATTAAAGTTCGAAGAAGGACGGTGAACGGAACAGAAAGAGGAGCAGACAGTCGATACTTCCGAACTGCAGTCCCTCTTTCTCTTTCAATCGCTGTCCTTCTCTACGTTCGGCATACTATGTACAAGGAATGTAACACCTCTGCTAGAACTCTAGAACTGACGCTCGGCAAACCTGACGATGCAACAGTTACGAAAATATTGCATACTTGGAATCGTATAATAAATAATAATAAATGATACAACGAGGATAAAAATAATAAATTATAGTTACAAGAAGCAAAACCGTACAACAATACGATTGTTTTAGTTTTCTTGGAAAGCTGGAATACTTTTGATTTTCTGTTCCATTAAAAAAACGCGAAATAAAAAATTACTTTTATTAAAACATAAATTATCCACATTTGTGTAGCGTTAATATTTCTATGAAATTTCTCGCGTTCTATACGAGATCGTCTAACTATTTCTGGGACAATGATACGTTTAATGGTTTATATATGTGCAAACATTAGATAGAGTATCATCCACAGTTCGTCGTGACCTTCGTTTACATTATCTTCAATTCTTTCGATGACTTCATCGCCACTCATGACGTTTACTCCGTTATTTTTCTGACAATCATCAATTCATACTGTTATATCATTTTTATTACGACGTTCGCGGTAATCGTCGTTTTCAAGAATTTCAGTTTTTCCGATTTCGAAATCGTTAAACAAACTCGTTCGTGCAAGCACACATTATTATAAAAATTGAAAGTAGTCTGAATAGAGCCTTGTAATTGTTATAAAACAACAATGATTACATAGTGCAATTGATATGTTTCAGGAAACGGAGTAGTGATACATCTCCCAGGGCTCTTCGAGGAGCTTGAAAGCAACGAAGGGAAAGGTTTGAAAAACTGGCGAGAAAGATTAGTGATTTCCGATCGCGCGCACATGGTGTTTGATTTGCACCAGCAAGTCGATGGCCTCCAAGAATTGGAAAAAGGTACGCAATCGCTTGGCACTACTAAGAAAGGAATTGGACCGACGTACTCGAGCAAAGCAGCCAGAAACGGAATAAGAATTGGCGATCTTCTTGGAAACTTTGATAAGTTCTCGCAAAAGTTTGAATCGCTGGTGTCGTCCTATCAAAAAATGTTCCCCGCGCTACAGGTTGACGTGAAAGCCGAACTTCAACGGTACAAAGAGTGCGTATTTCTTCATTTCTTACTTGAAACAAAATTTACCATTGATCCGTCGCAAAAACTAACATAACTGTTCGACTCAAGTGATTCGTTGTTTCTAACATCAGCATGATTTCAACTCCACTATTTTCTACACGTTTACTCTGTCTTATGCTCTTTTAACTCCTTCGCTACGATTTAATTTACGGCTTCAGTAATTACAGTTGTCTTTGTTTTGAAACCAAAATAGAATTTCATCTGAGTTTAAAGGAGTCTGGTACAATATTGTAAGGCAAGGGATTGATTGCCTATTGCTCGTTTCAACGTCTTCGATAAAAGCGAAGTAATACAGAAATAATGTTTTCTTTATGTTCGCAGGTATGCAGAGAGAATACGGCCGCTGGTAAAAGAAACTGTACAGTATTTACATCAAGCATTACGCGAAGGAAAAAAGGTTATAGTGGAAGGTGCAAATGCTGCGATGTTGGACATAGATTTTGGGACCTATCCATATGTCACCAGCTCTAACTGCAGTATAGGTGGAGTTTGCACAGGTCTTGGACTTCCACCATCTTACATTGGAGATGTTGTCGGGGTTGTTAAAGCATATACTACAAGAGTGGGCGATGGACCATTCCCCACTGAACTTTTAGATGCCACAGGCGATCTTTTGCAGAGGAGAGGTCACGAATTTGGAGTGACCACAAACAGAAAAAGGCGGTGTGGTTGGCTGGACCTAACTCTCCTCAAATTCACTGCAATGGTGAATGGGTAAGGGAATGTTTTGATTATACACATTACAAAGCTGATACTTGTCTATATAAATAACTAATATTTTTGTTTGATTTATTCCAGATATACGTCGATATGTTTGACGAAATTAGATATTCTAGATACTCTTCCAAAAATTCAAATTGGTGTAGGATACCGGTTAAATGGAAAAGAAATCGATTATTTTCCAAGCAGTACTTCTGATTTAGCAAAGGTAGAAGTAATTTATGAGAGCATCGATGGCTGGCAGTCGACAACAGAAGGTGTTCGTTCGTTAGAAAAATTGCCATCGAATGCTAGAAAGTACATACAACTAATACAAGAACATCTTGGTATACCAGGTAATATTTTTTATTGATTTGCATGGACTGCTTTGTATTATATCTGATGGAATTGAGATGATCACGTTTGTAATTCTATTTTGAATCTTAAATGAGAAAATTGTTAATTTCAGTAAAATGGATTGGCGTGGGAGCAGGTCGAGAAAGTGTAATCACGCTTTGACGTTACATTTTTCGACTACAACAATGGGAATATGTTTGTCCGTTTATTCAGTTCGTGAAACGTTTGGCGATAAATTTGATATGTTAAAGAAGTTAACGAAACAAGCGCACAGGGCTATATGACAAAGAGAATAATAGCATTAAGCTTTTGAGTTTTAGTAGTATTCGATAATTGAAGAACATGTCTCTCAAAGTCTCATTTTTTTGAGCTCCTTATTGGATAATTCATGAAAGTCATGTTTATCCACTGTTTGAATGTAAAATAAGATATGTTAATTGAAATATATTTATTTGAAACTTCTTTCGCGAAGTATCTAATCCTTGTTATTGTCTTTAAGCCAATAAAAAGTGTCCTAACACGATTATTCGACAAGTCTTGTAGCTTTTTCATGTGTATACCAGCTGTGAGTGCATCTTTTTAATTTGTACATTAATGTAATTTTACTAAGAAACAGTTAGTTCATTGAACTGAAGATAAATTCAAATTATGGTAATAATATACCGAGGATAAAATTAAGTTGACAAATAGTGGAAGACTTTGGACTTGGACTCACTCGGTGCCAGTCAGCTGGATACTATATATATTTGTTTCAACTGCTGCAGTAAATTAAATAACCATGTGATAGCCTGAAAGTACAATACATCCAAAAGTGGGATAGAAACGGTTTACAAAAGATATCTACTACAAAATACCGTGGAACACAGAAGAGGTCATGATCGTAAACGCTACAGCACTGCACAAACTGAATTGAGAAAGATATACTTTGGAGAAAAGCAAATTTAGGATATAAGAAACCATTTATCACGCCAACAGTTATATTTCTTTTAATGTAGTGATATTAGCATTTCTTTCAATGCAATATTTCCTCCACTATAAATAATATTCGTACATTACTGGTCACTCTTCATCCAAGTTATTGTCTAATAAACGATCATTCGATTTATAATCATTAATACTTTTTATTTCTGTTCCATATTTGGACCTTTAATGTTATAGAGCGAATAAACGAGGGAAACACAAACATAGTGAAGCATAGATACTTTGGTTCTATGTATTCCTTCGATAATGATCGTACCTTGGGGCTAAAGTTGATTTACTTATTACGTAGGTACTATTTTATTTGTAGTTCACTGAACATAGAGAAGAACAACAAATAGAAACGAAAAAGCGGCTAAATATCAAAGCAGCCAATACATGGAGAGTTGAAAAGTGAACCTGAATATGACATAATTTGGATCACATTTACGTTATTTAATACTAGATTTATGGAGCTCTAGAAATAACTATTTCATATTATTTTATAAACTTAACAATAACATGTCTATACAAATTTTTGGACATTTTTCCAATGATATGTACCTAAAGAAATTTTGGTAAATAATTCCTCAGGAAAGCATCTTTACAATCTTAATAATATTAGAACCCGTCATTTTGATGAGTCTCGTAAATCTAAGTATTAATAAGTGATTGTAACTCGTTACAATATAAGGAAGCATGAAAATAAATCTGTTAATCAAAGTTTTGTAAAGATGAAACGGGAAACGAAATCTTATGGAACAGTAGAAGCGAATTTGATACTGTAATCAGTAGTCGGTGTTTGAAAGATTTTTACGAATATTATGAATTGATTGTTGTGTAATACTACATATATTCAGGTGTTTTCGATTTTGATTAATTCTCTCAGTAGTAAACTCAACTTCAATAATTCGTGGCCTAACGTTATGTATACTTGTATAAAAACAATAAAATCTATCGGTATAATTATGACAACTGATTCTTTAAAATTACACGAATCCTAAATCATGCATTTGAGAGTTGATTGTCATAACTTTTGAGTTAGGTTATGGTTCTAGCAAGTGGCAAACTTCACAGTTACGAAGCTGTAATGGTAAGATAGGTATGACGACTTAATCAGCTGGACATTTTAAATTTCGATTGACGTAGAATGTCTGCTGTAAACCGTGAATGCAATACAATTAATTGTTTATTTTACCATTGATTTCTTGCGATTAAATCCAAGACATCTTTCTATAATATTTTGCCGTACGTATGCGTGTCGTTTGGTTTTGTTTTCGTCATTATTTATTAACCTATGTTTGGTAAGTGTGGAATGTTTGACATTGAAAGTGTTCATAATGTTTTCGAGGTAAATGTAAAACGTTTAGTCTATAAATATCGAGATTGATGTGGTGACATGTATTTATTCAAGAACGGACGCGAGAAAAAAGACACATGGTAAGTGTACGTCGATTGATTAACACGATCACATATTTTTCAGCTTATATTTTTGTAAAAATATATACGTATATATAAAGTGGTCTTTATCGAATTGTATGGAATACAGATAAAACTATTACAAAAAGCAAGGTTATAAGCTTTTTCCGACGAAAATACCACTCTTTCTTAGCATTGTCCGCTTTTATAACAAATTTTTATTGAAATAAGCGGAATAGTATCATTTTCAATTTGATGATTGGATTAAAGTCATTCTAAAAGTAAGTATAACATTTTCCAAAATTTCTATAACATTCTGTCATCAAGTCATTACGACAATAATATAATTATAAGCAACACGACAAATTCACTGTATTTTGTTTATCGAATATGTAAATAATGTAACATTAACTGTATAGATACAGAGCACTTCTTTTATCCAAAATATAATAAAACATACTTTGATATACTAATTCTATGAAATTTGAATGTGTAGTTGAACCTTGGTAACTCGTATGTGAAAAATCTATGATACTGATCCTCTGGCGTTAACATTTTTATTTCTTTCTTTGCACTGGTTAAATCATTTTAATAAACGGACTTTAATGCAAGTATAATCTGAATTACTTCTTGTCATTAATCTCAGTATCATTTTGTTTTCAATCTTCAGTATTGACAAAAGATCCTGTTCCATTCTTTACCTAGTTTTTACTGCTTCAATTACTTTTAGCCTTAAGCTTTTATTTGAAATTCGTTTCATTCAATAAGTTTTCGAAGACATATGATCAGGGTACTAAGGTTCAACTGTAATTCTTTCTCATTAAACAATAACAAGTTAATTATGTCCTTATACCCTTAACGACAAGTATTTCATCTTATTCTTCTCATATAACAGGCCTGCATAACTTGTTGCTCTAGGGAGCAATTGTCAACAAGTAAGAATAAATAGAATTTAATGATATGCAAGCTATACTTTTAATAGCACTAATTCTGTAGAAAAATAATATCATATAAGTACAAACTTGTCCTACCATGTAAACTTATGTATACCATTGTCATTAACTTTATTTCACATATTATATTAGTCATGTTGTTTGTTCATGATTTGGCTCTTTACTCCGTCTTGAAACCAATTCCTCTAGCTTGTATTAGATTGTACAATATAAAATGCTGAATTTCTTGTAATATTTCGTTCTTAGAGTTTCTCAAGTATACTTAGTTCATTTGTTTCCATTATCGTTGCTAATAAGCTTTAAACTTTCAGAGTAAAAGATGCCAGGAGAACCATCTATAACAACTGGAAATAAATCTTCAGGAAAAATCAAACGAATTTCTATACCAAGAGTACAAAGCAGTACAGATACAGAATTGCAGTCGCAAAGTGGTTCTACACCTCTACAACCAAATGCACATCATTATGCTGCATTTCGTATAGACCCAGACGACAGTATACTGCCGCCAGCTTTACGATGTCGACTGTTAGATTTGTTTCAGCAGATAGAGAAGGAGTTTGAAATTCTTTATACAGAAAATCTAGGCTGTACGTATTTTTTATTGTATTGGATCGGCAAGAAAGTAAATTTGGTGTTTTAAGGTAAACTGAAACCCAATCTTTCTTTTTAAGCAATAAACTTTAATCAGTAGAATATATTCCATTCTGTTCAATGATCTTTTGCCATCTTACTGATATATAGCATTATAATTCTGCGCTCATAAAACCTTAAAATACCGAAATTAATTTCTTGCCAACCCAATAGTAATAATCAAAATGATCGTTTTTAAAATTGTTGCAATAATATTACTATACTCTGTAATATATTATTCTACGATACACTATTTGGTTTAGTGCAAGAGAAAGTTGATGCTCTTAATGAAAAGCTTGAAAGAGAATGTTATGGTTCTGGAGAACGGAGCTTGCCTCTTGGGGATGTTGCAGATTTTCCAGATACAAAAAGTCTTTCAAAGCAAAAATGTATGAATATTAATTATCATCATAATATATTTAAAAAAATATTAATATAACGTTTTCTGTAACATAACTATTTATGTTTCTTGCGTTGAAACATTTTACGTTCCACAGCCATGGCAGGGAATTCAACTCAGAAGACAAAAACAACTTCAAACAAGTTGAAAGCGCAAACAAGTAAAATTGTTTCCAGCTTTAAAACACCGACTATGACATGTAGTATGCAAAGAGAATATTCCGGTCATAGAGATGGTGTTTGGGAAGTTTCTGTTGGGAGATTAGGGCAAATTATTGCTACAGCTTCTGCAGATCATACTGCGCGAGTATGGGCTGTGGATAGTGGACGCTGTCTTCTACAGTATATAGGTTTGTCCAAATTAAAAATTTTAATCAATAAGAAGCAACAATATACTGTACATACTTCTCTGTTAAATGTTATATTAAAGGGATGAACGAGCATCTCGTTATACAGGATATACAGAGTCGAATATTTCAAAATTGTTTGCACAGAAAAGCTTATAATTGAATTTTCAGGACATTCTGGGTCCGTCAACTCAGTGCGCTTTCATCCAACCAAAGAATTAGCACTAACATCGAGCGGGGACAATTCTGCTCACGTGTGGCAAGCAGCTGTTGATTGGGATTTTCCTAAAAGACAAAATTCAAACGAAGACCTTTCATCGTTGTCTTGTGATAAAAATGTGAGTGGTGTAATTCCTCTAAACGAGGAACAGGAGGAGCCACCAACTCTGAGGTAATTATAAGTACATGCAAGGAAAAAAACTGTATGGCACGAAATGAAATACTGAATCAAGCTTTTTCATTTCCTTTACGAATAGAATAAAAATTTTAGTGGGACAATATAATAAGTCGCACAACATAATTGAAACATGACAATTGTTTGGAACATTACAGAACCCCAGTACGAGAATTATTAGGCCACACAGGTGTGGTGATGGCTGCAGACTGGTTACCCGATGCAGAGCAGGTGGTAACAGCTTCTTGGGATAGAACAGCAAATTTGTACGACATAGAAACTGGAGATATTATACACACGTTGTGTGGTCACGATCAGGAATTGTACCACGTCTCTACCCATCACACGCAAAGACTTTGCGTTACTTCGAGCAAAGATAGTACTTTCCGTTTGTGGGACTTCAGGGAACCTGTTCACTCGGTCTCCGTTTTTCAGGCGCATACAGAGCAAGTTGATTTTCAAGCAATAGTACTGTGTATACTCGTATTATATGGTAAAATGGTTTCAATCTCTATTTTCGTTTAGGACAGTAACATCAGCCGTGTTTACGCGGGAGGATAAAATTGTGTCAGGTTCGGATGATCGAAGTGTAAAAGTATGGGAGCTGCGAAATATACGAAGCCCTTTAGCCACGATTCGAGGCGACAGTGCTGCAAATCGCTTGGCTGTTTCTAGCACTGGTATTGTTGCGATTCCACACGACGACAGGCAGATAAGGTTGTTCGATCTAAACGGTCAACGATTAGCCAGATTACCCAGAACAAGTAGACAGGTGAATAAAGAATTTTTTTTACAGAATTCTCTGACTATCAAGCAAAGTATTTTTAATAGAGATCCCTGTTTTACGTACGTTTAAATACACGTGTACCCGTGTAAGAAACGAAATCGGGTCTTGCGTCGAAGTCTGTTTCTAAATGTATAAGATCTAGTGGGACAATAAAAATGTAAATGATTTGCTGAATTGATTTCAGGGTCATCGGAGGATGGTTTCGTCGATAGCTTGGACCCCAGACAATGGAGTCTGCAATTTATTCTCTTCTGGCTTCGACCGACTAGTTCTTGGATGGAGCATTGTACATCTCAAAGAATATTGAGGAAACATATAAATACATGTACTTACAAATCAAATAGAAGTTCAATATTTCACAGTGTTTTAAACTAAATGACAGTATCAAATGGATTTTATTCAATGTATATTATTAGACTAGCTTAAACTTTGAAATGTTGTAGAAAGGAAGTTGGATGCACAGTTGTACATCAGTGTGCCGATTCCAAGAATAATCAATGATTCCAGTTTTCCATTGTCGGATACCACTGCAATTATATAATGTATAAATGAGTGAATTGAAATTGTAGACACTATGTAACTAATACTAATAAATTATAGATACACGTTGAATGCTTGTCAAAGTTCTTTGTATTTCGATTGATGCTTCTAGCGATAAGTGTACCATGATGTTCAAATACTGAAATGTGAGTAATCGCCGTAATGAGTAACCTCACCTGAATAAGCGGTGAGTAAGCACAGCAGAGTGTACCCCAGAATAAGAAGATAATGAGGCGCCAGAAATATGTGGCCCCACGTGATCTCTAGCAATCCTAATAGTTTGCAAGATCCGCCGATTACCAAAGCTTTCCACAAATATATCGTGCTGTCTTTATCGGAGCTCGTTCGACAGAAAAATCGATTAACTTTCGTCAGAAAAACCACAACGACAACGAAAGCAACAAAAGAGAAAGCAGTCCGAAGTAACACTAAGTAAAAGTTACAAGATTCGTCGAAAGCAGGGTGAAATGCTTTCAAAATTTTAGTATTTGCCATGCTTTGATCGCATAAAGAAAGAGTCCGGAATGATTCGACGAGCCAAATAATTATCACCAGTTTCCAATAATACTTTAGGTCACAGTTGTAGAGAAGGTGCCTGTACGCTCGTTTATCGAGCAGTATAAGATCGACGAGGATTATGGCAGGATCATATTCGATGTATTTATCGGCCAAATGACCGCAACTATCCTGAAATAGTCAATATCCCGTTATCGTTTCAAATACTCACCGACAAACTTAAAGGGGTAGACTAACTTAGACTATCTATCACATTTTAGTATAGTTACACATAAAAGTATAATATATTTCCTAAGTATCACAAATCCTTTCGCGACATTCCGTATATATATTTTATATATAATTTAACATATAGTAAATAACATACGCATTCCAATAGCTTCAAAACATTCGGGCAGTAACTTTTATATAGTTCTTCGATTTTGGCACCACAATTTACGCAACGATACATTTATAATGATGTTTTCCAGAATGGAATTATTTTGAAAATTCAAACATTACCTGCAACAAAATATATTTTCTGTAGAAGGATACATTACTTCGATTACTGGGCAAGCAGTGGTTTTAATAGAAAATGTTTCGGATAAGGGTTGAGTAATTTCGAGGAAGACGCAATTGGTTTTTTTTCGAAGTGAATGGATATAGAATATTTTATGGTCGAAATTGCTTTTCCCAAAAATGAAAAAGACGGGATTAGACGATAGACAAAATAATATTAATGATTTCGGCGTAACGGTTCGATCATTAATGATCATTAATGATCGAACCGTTGCGCCGAAATCATTAATATTATTTTGCTTAACAAACTACGATCGATAACTTTTAACAACAATTAGACGATAGAGTTTGTAATTTTTCACAGAATTATTATTTTAGTAAACGATTATAAATGAATTATTTCAGCTAAAAAATATCTACATGTTTGTGTTACTTTTCCACGTACACCCCGTGGCAATACTATAACTCTTGGCCTCAATTTAAGTTTAAATATCAACTTTCATAACATTAAAAATAACGGAAGAAAATAATTATTATAATACATTTTTTTATTATTAACTTCTTTATTATACGTATTCTGCAATTCTGGTAGATACCCTTCGCTTATCGGAGTAGATACTGCCGTAAAACGATCTTCTTAATTGCACGTTCGAAATGCTTACTTAAAGTACTATAATTTGGCTATGATCTATAGATAAGAAACCAAACCTTGAAAGTCACGGAAGACTAAATGCTTCTAAGAAGTGTCCTCATTATCGAATTCCTCAAGGTTCGAAGTGATCAGGTACAGAGTGAAAGTGCATTCGAACCGTTAAGGTGAAGCGAAGTCTCACTCCCGAGTCCCGACTGGATTCAGTCGAGTTACGGTATTCTCACAGGACGGACCAATGGAGAAGAATTCTATCTTACTTCCGAGCGGTCAACGCATGCCCTTGCTGGGCTTTGGCACGTGGCAGGTAAAACTGTTTATTTTCATAATTATTATATGTTTCAGTCATATCTGAGGACTCCTTATAGATATAGATGACTGTAACTATAAGTCTAGTTCCTATGCATTTATTCCGAGTCCGCTTCGTCGCTCAAACCAGTGAGCATTGGTTTTCGCAATTCAAATTTGGTGGGATAATTTTTCATATTTTAATAGAAAAGCAATTAGCTTAATAGAAATACAATTGAAGTTCTTCCAAAAAATTTCTCAAAACCAACCGGACCACCGGTATTTTAGCTGTCTCTCAGATTTGAAACTTTCGGTATATCCATCTTATAGGATTTTCGACTTTCGTACGTATTTTCCGAGAAAATCCTTTGGGAAGAAAAACACAAATTTTCAACTATAAAAGCGACACGAAAACTTGTCGCGCGGTTCCTCGCGGAGTTCAATGCCCTCTGCATGTCAACATCTCTCTTTAAACTTTTTAGATAAATGCAAACTATTTACTACTACATTGAATTTTCCGTGCAAGTGTACGTTCCGTGATAAGGTGTGTCAGGTTGGTTTATCCATTTGTTCACTGCTTCTGTAAACACGTTGCGGCGACCGCGGAGGAAATTATATAACGGACGAACCTTTTATAGAATAAATAATGAAATTTAGTTTCTTAAACTATAGTCAATTATTAATTTACCAGCTTAAGGAATTGGACCCAGACTTAACTAATGCTTAGAACGTTCAAAGCATTTTAAAAACCGTTCTGAAAAATCTGTGAATTAACAATAAATCGAATGACAGCTATTGTAATCCTTGAAAAACAAGCTGAGGGTGGTTAGGTTTCTTAAGCTACCTGAGCAGGTCTAGTTTCAAAACCTGAATCTTATTATTTACTTTAACAGTGAATAAACAGCCACACCTAGCTAACACTTTTCTTAATTTTATCGATATAAAACTGATATAATACCTGGTGCAATACTTTCAGTAGATTATTAAAATATCAAAGTAATTTATTGAATACAAATTTAATAATGCAATAAATATTTTAAATAACAGTATAAGAATTATTAGTGGTGCCTCTGAGTCAACACTCGAGAGCAAAGGATATGTACACAGCAGTCTGTGTATACCTACAAATAAATCGGGAAAAGAGCACAGATTAATCAAAAAGATAAGAAAATCAATCGCTTACGATCACGGCAAAACGTACATGTCATACGGAACAGCAACGTAAATACAGCCAATTCCGCCCTACCACTTTTTCGCAAACATAAACTCTTTCTCTCTCCAGAAAAGAACCGCGAAAATTCGAACATACGCGAGGTGAAATTACTATTGAAATGTAAAAATTTCAGATAGGAAATGGGAACTAATAATATCTTTTTTTTTGTCAAGGCAACCAATGAGGATGAATTGGAAAACGCTTTGAATGCTGCCTTAGAGGCTGGATACAGACACATAGATACGGCTCCAGTCTACGAAAATGAAAAGATAATTGGTAGAGTCTTGAGAAAATGGATTGACTCTGGAAAAATAAAACGATCTGACCTTTTCATCGTCACTAAGGTATTATCAGCTTTTTTTATTTAAACGAGACAGAAGAAATATTGTATTAAAAGAAATATTGATTAAAATTAAACATTTTTTCAAATCAATTTTTGTAGCTACCATCATGTGGAACTACACCAGCACGCGTTGAGAAATGGATAAAAAAATCTTTAGAAGATCTCCAATTGGAGTACGTAGACCTGTACTTAATACATACTCCGTTCACCTTCCTGGAGATTGATGGAAAATTATATTCATTTGATGAAAATGGAGATATCATGACGGATAACACTACCGATCATGTCAAAGTTTGGGCTGAGATGGAGAAAGAAGTAGAGTGCGGTCGAGCTCGGGCCATTGGCTTGTCAAATTTTAATAAACGGCAAATCGAACGTGTTGTGAAAAATGCAAAGATAAAGGTTTCTATGTTGCAAATCGAATTACACGTCTACTTTCAACAGAAGGAATTAGTAAGCAGTTTTCTATTTTAGCAAATTCCAATCCAGTTGTTTAGATCATAGCTTTTCAACATTCTCTTTGCTCACAATCTGAATACAAAACAATATTTTTATAGGTACAATATTGCAAGGGACAAGGTATTCCTGTGACAGCTTACTCTCCACTCGGCACGCGAGGACTTGTTAAAATGATGAACAAGACTGAAGAAATTCCAGATATGTTGCAAAATTCTGTAGTATTAGAAATAGCAAAAAAATATCAGAAAACAGCTGCACAGGTTTTGTTGCGATACATTGTGCAAAATGGGATCGCAACTATACCAAAGAGTACAAATCCTGAAAGAATTAAAAGGAACATACAAGTGTTCGATTGGACCCTTCTACCAGAGGACATTGAGAAGCTGAGAAACCTCGACAGAGGAGAAGCAGCTAGAATTTGCGATTTTGAATTCTTGAAAGGGATTAAAAACCATCCCGAATTTCCTTTTTAAATATTTTATCACATACAATGTTGTTAAATCTTAAAAAATATAATATATAATTATAATATTTGAGAAGTTATCTGCATGATACATGAAAAAATCAACATCTCTTACTTTCAACTTCTTCAAATGCAGAATAAATTTAACCAATGTATTATATTTAAGAGATAACCTCGTGTAAATTAAATAATTATTATGTGATAAATAGACTGCGGATATTTATGCAAAATAAAAATTGTCTGCATCGATTCCAAGAAATATAAACTAAATTGAATGTTATTTCCACCCTCGTATATTGACATCTTCAATTTAAAAAATTTTTCAACAATTTTAAATTTAATCTTCTTAACTTTGCTATAAATACATAAAGATCTGCAGTCTAGTGATAAATTATAAGAATACAAGGAAATCCATTGTAGCTGTAAGAATCTTTATTACATCTCATGTCAGCCATTTAAATTTTAATTCCCGCGCTGGATGATGGTCACTGTTGTATTGCACTGATTTCACTTGCACTTACTGTTTGATCACTAGACAGCGGATCTTTATGCAAAATAAAAATCTTCCACATAAATTACAGCAAGCTAGAGTGGTATAGAAATTTATTTTGTTTCTTACTATGTTTAATAGGTTGAAAATTATACAATGGTATTTTTAAATGTTTCTAATATCTTTACTATTTTAAAGTACACCTACTCATTCTTGTCACAAATGCATAAAATCCACTGCCTATTAATGACGATTCGGCTCGATGAACCACAAAAAGTTTGGAAATCACAAGACGTTGTATTTCAAATGTCTTTCAATTAAAAAATGGACAGTATCGTGTGGTAAAGATAACGATATAGAAAACCGAGGTGTAAAACTGTGAAGAACTCGTGGAAAACCGTGGAAATACCTGAAATATGTAGTTGAGAATGTTTCGCAAACAGAACCGAGCAACTTTAGCTGACTTGGAGTGGAACGATGATGAAAGTATAACACTAAAGAGTAATTATAACACTGAGTACTGAGAGTAGCCGGTAACACGTGTTTCAAGGACACTCGTTGAATTCAGAATGAAAAAATATGGCCGACCGAAACACGCGAAGGATTGGGGCGCCCCCATGCGATCGTGTTAGGTCTATTTATAGACAGTGGCGGCTCAAGTCAAATGAAGGTCCCAAGCGGTACAAATTTTGGGGCCCTTGAACTCAAGTTAGAAACAGAAGTTGCAAGAAAACTCTCCTAAACTTATTAACAAAAAAGAAAAGTAATGAAAATATTTCATACTGTTGCACGTTAACTATATTACTCTATTGTATTTAGATTATTATACCAGAATAATATATATATATATATATAGAATAATAATAATTATTTAGAGTGTAGAGAATTTTATAGTGGTAGAGAAATTTTCTAATATTATGTAACGACTTGATGAGCTACATATTCTGCTACAGCTGCTGTAGCATTTGTTCTTGTTTAAATAATTTATACTTTGTAATTTTAAATGACTTCATTTTGGAGAACGATGAAGAAAAAACATATCCATTGTTCTTGTTTAAATAATTTATACTTTGTAATTCTAAATAACTTCATTTTGGAGAACGATGAAGAGAAAACATATCCATTGTTCTTGTTTAAATAATTTATACTTTGTAATTTTAAATGACTTCATTTTGGAGAACGATGAAGAGAAAACATAGTTTTCTTTTATTTTGAGATCAAATTTTTCTCCAGGTCTGCTCACGAGTAGTTTCACTCGCAATTATAAATTCTCACACTACGATTTATGCTACAATTTATTTCATTTTTCACAGAATACATACATAAATTATATAGGAAGAATAAATAACAATTAAAAGAAATAGTGTAAAATATTAATTTAATATGTTCTATGGTCATATTTACCATGGAACCTTCATTTCTTAGCTGTATACATAGGACACAATATCATAAATTTTTATAATCAGAATCTGTGATCAATTCTCTAGATACTCTAATTTTCTTTTGAACCTTTAACTCGTGTTTGTATTATGCTATTGTAACTTATGAGTAAATATTTATATATATATATATTTATATAATATATGTATTTTGTATACATGTACGAATACATATACATAATATCCTACAATATGTTCAACAACGAATTACACGTATGCATGTTCACACATGCACACATTTATATGTACAAAGTACAGCATCTTATATTTGTAATTGAATACATACTTCTATCTTGCTATCCCTTAAATAGTGTAGTATAGCTCAAGGAAAGAAACTACACCAACAAACGTGTATGTTCGTCGTCTCGAACATGCGAAAACTATAGGAATGTTCATAGTTTGTATAAACTGTTGTGGTATTCAATTCTTTGCACAGAATTGACTCATTTTAGCAGTGTGTGAACATTATCGTTTACTTTTACAGTGCATATGCGAATTGAGTATTCTTTATCCACAGAGTTGTGCTAATTCAATTACATTGTAATTCAATTACGCAGTTGAATTACATTGTATTTCAATTAATAGTAATTCAATTACCTCGTAAATGAATTACTATATAATTCAAATACAACGTAATTCAATTACTAAGTATTTCAATCAGACTTGTAATTGAAATACAATATAATTGAAACACAATGTAATTGAAATGCAATTTGTAATTGAATTACAGTATAATTGAAATAAAATATACTTGAAATACAATACAATACACGAAAACAATATATTTTATAATTGTACTCCATTGCAATTACGAATTACATTGTAATTTAATTGACTAAAGATCTGAATGATAAATTACAACATAATTGAATTACAATTTAATTCAATTACAATGTATTTTATAATTGTGCTCCATTGCAATTACGAATTACATTGTAATTTGATTGACTGAAGATCTGAATTATAAATTACAACATAATTGAATTACAATTTAATTCAATTACTTTGTAATTATAATTCTGGAGTAATTCAATTGTAATTCTGCACAACTCTGTTTATCCATTAGTGGAAAGCACATAAACAGGTAGAAATATTCGACGAAATGTGTTTTGCGTTTACGTATTTTGCGAGTATGAAAGTGTTGTTTGAATTGTGTGTGTGGAATTGTTTCGAGGGTAACACTTTCCCGCAACACAGTATGGTCTCCATTGAGAATTGGTGATCCCATAACAACAAAACTAGGAGAATGGTAGAATTGAAGATTTTCAGCAGTAGCTTCATTCCGAACGCCCCTTCGTTCTTTTTTTTTATTTACATGCTGTCGACATTGATATAGTCGTTGCCAACAGAGTAATAGTTACACTTAGAATTACGTTCTCGCTTATTAAGATATATTTTTATTATTGACAACATATTTTAAGCTCAGTGATCTGCAAGTATTCACTTCGAAATACTTGCGATAGCTGCACTTAAAATATCACCTTAATGTTATAATTATAAATTTTCAAAACTTCCGTACCAATAATATAACTGTTGTTTACCTGTACGTGTATAGAATAGTTACACCGAAAGTAAACGTATATTTTTAAACATTTTTTATTAACAGCTGTACCAATGATATACTCCCCTAGTGACGCGTTCTCGATTACATATGTAACACTCTTCCGTGTCGAAAAATTGATTTAACTCATTCAATCAAAATTTCACTCTATTTGAAAATTCGCAAATAACTTGTTCATATCATTCGACTGATGCTACACAAGCATTACTTATATCTACCCCTTGACACAATGTATTCGATCAAAAAATGATCCACTTATCTATACAGGGTGTTTGCGAAATCGTTGTATAACCGGGCAGGGATTGATTCCACATGCAAAAATAAGTCGAAAAAAAGGAATAACATTTTTTGCAGCAAATACACGTGCTATTGCGTAGGAGTCGTCTGATGCATCTGACCATGATCAACCAATTCTACTTTGTGTATATTTAAACCACGCGAACAAAATGCTATTCCTTTTTTCTCGACTTATTTTTGCATGTAGAATCGCCCCCTTGTCGGTTGTACCAAGATTTCGTAAACACCCTGTTGATTATATTTGACGTGGAAAATATTTCCATTAACGACAAAGGCAAACGTAATGGTGAAAACTCATCGCATATACATATACGAGGAATACATTAGAAGATATTAATGTAACAATGAATATATTTGCTTTTTTATAAAATACGAAATGATAAAATGTAACACTGATTTGAGGATCTTCTATTACCATCGTCATTTCTACGCGTTACATCAAAACTATGTAAACTTGCCATGCTAATTAAATTCTTTCAGGTCTAAGAATGCTATTTTTCGTTCTCTATACGTGTACGTTGTAAAGGCATTTATATAAATGCCCAAATAATTCTTTCAACAATTATACTCTCGATTTTGATCGAATATTTTCTGCTAGAGGTAACATTATTCGTTTAATATTATCGACTTAATGATACGTGAGAATTTTGAGCACCATAATATAACAAATCTATTTATTCCAGGGTTTATGTTTGCTGTCATTTTGCCTGGCTGGAGAAGTACAGAAAACAAAAGATCGTTTGTCGGTGAGGACTTTTTTGCAATAACCGATTTAATTGCACCCTTTCTGTATTGTATAACTGTAGCACCTTCCTTCGAAGCGGAGTAAATCGTTGTGATACCGGGCCCAATAGTGCTTATATAACTAGCTATAGGTTCGATTAAGGGTACTGCAAATGTCCAATATGGCAACCAAATGATTTGGATTCAAATTGAAAATACCATTCAGATCAACTGTGAAGATTACGAATTATTTTGTTCATCAAATATATAGAATTTAATAACACGAAAATCTATTTACACTTAAGAACTATTAACATTGTTTTATGCGCCAGAAACATTGAAATATTAATAATATTTTTTAAAATTTCAGACGTTTCATCTTTTCATCCAGGAGTGCATTTTTCCAATTTTCTTATTTGTATCCGGTTAATGAAAATTTAAAGAGATGAAGTTCAGATTATTAATGATACATATCCTGCTAAAACGTGGACATATGCAACCGAGAAAACTTGTAATCTATTAATATATTTTTACGATATCGGCATTTATGTAAATAGATTGTGTTCGTAAACTTGTATTATTTTCTACTTAGAGACCCGGTAAAGATTTTGTTTGGTGCATGTTCGTCGTTCTACGATCAGTTCGAAATAATGGCGTTAACAAAGAGACGTAAACAATTCCGTTCCGAAGACAATTTTACTACACAAATTACGGACTTAATACGGAATACAGTTGGTAACAGAAAGAAAGCTAATATTCATTTATTACTGTACAAACAAATGACTCTTCTCGGAACCATTCTGTTACATCATAGAATTTGAAACGATTAATTAACGAAATTCCTTAAATTTAAAGCTATTGTTGTTCGTGAACTCGCGTTATAAACTGTGCACGTATATATACAGAGTGGCCCAAAATTATTTGGAAACTCGGGATAGACGAACGGATTTTGATTTGGTAAAAATTTACAGTATCAAATACGAACGTAACTAATACCTACGTCGAACAGCTAACGAAAAATGTCTCACACTCGTTTGATACGTGAAATTAGTATATATGTTTCGATTAGCCTCATAATTTTGGGACACCTAAGCGAGGCACGTAGCGGTTGGTAAGTGAACATCTTCAAAAACATCCTCGATATAAGAAATATATTATCATGCAAAGTTGAAGTACCTTGGAAGATTTGTTGAGCAATCACGATTTTTTTTGTATTGGATCGATCGAGAAGTTTAGTACATTTGGAATATACAGGTTCTTTTTTATCGTATGGGTTTCAAAGAGCTAGAAGTTTCGCACAAGAAACCGGAAGTGCCTATTTGACTTTGAGGATAATTTTCATACTGTTTTCGCATACATATAATATATACTGTTATTCTTGCCTCTCTATAAACCCTATTAGAACTTTCATTCTAATGCGAGTTTGGTTTCGCGGTGTTCCCTTGTGAGTTGTAATTACTAGACTGCGGGTCTTTATGCAAAATAGAAATTTTCCACCTGAATAGTAACAATCTGAGATAAAAATATAATTTCCTTCTTAAAATGTTTCATAGGTTGAAAATGATATAACAGTAGCATTAAAATTGTCTAATGTGTTTGCTGATAAGATAAATCCATAAAATCCGCAGTCTAGTAATCACATTTTTTTCGGAAGAAGAATCCTGAATTATACTGATAGTTGTAAACAATTTGTACGCAGATCCATTTCCATCTATTACGACATTTGGCTTAGGTTTTGGAAGCACGGACTGTTGACAGAATCGAGCGACAGATTGACTGCAGATTCTGTTGACATTACGTAATTATTGTAGGAGTTTGTTCAATCCTCTGTCGGCGAAGTCTGGGTCTATCTGGACCCAGAATATGGAAATTATCATTTAATTACTCAGTTTCTGGCGATTAAATGAAAAAAAAACTTATTACGTATACCAAGGTGTTTGCAAGAAGTTCCTGCAAAAATGTGTTTCAAAAAATTGATAAATACAGCAGTGAACAGTCCTAAATATTATTAACTGTACAGTTGTAAGACTGGTTCGCCGACCGAGGGTTAAATGATAGTGTATGTGCGCGTCCCCCATTGAATAATCATTGAAATTTAACTCGCTGGAGTTACAGGCTGGAATTGCCTCTGTCGCCAATCTGCCGTTAGAATCTTGCATTCTTGGAAAGGAGAAACTGTTACATTTCTGCCACCAATTTGCTAATACAGGGTGTTTGATTCCACATGCAAAAATTAGTCGAAAAAAAGGAATAACATTTTTTGCAGCGAATACACGTGCAACAGTAATGATCCGAATAATTTCTCGTTTGGGAGGTCTCACACCACTATATTGACACAACGAATCGAATGTTCAAACATCTTAAGTTTAATTATATTTCATGAGACTTTTAAAAACGCATTTCTGGCATTTTTCTGATTAAAAAAAGACCAAACACGATATAATTTCAATTGTATTTGGACTGTGAAAGTTTCGCATACATGCTTCACATGTAGAGTAAATATGGACCAAATTATATCGTGTTTGGTCTTGTTTTAATCAGAATAATGCTAGAAATAAGTCAGTGAAAGTCTCATAAAAAAATAATGCAAAATAAAGCATTTTGATAACCAAGAATCAAGGGATTACTGTATTGCATAGGAGTCGTCTGAAACGTCTGACCATGATCAACCAATTCTACTTTGTGCATACACTACACTTTAGTGACTAATTTCTTTTATTTTTTTTTACTCTTTATTTTTAATTTTTAGTTATTCCTATTTTTCGACCTATTTTTGCATGTAGAATCACCCCCTGCCCGGTTGCAGGATTCCGCAAACATCCTGTATAACCGGACATAACAGATCCTAGTTCAAATCTGTAGTCATTCTGGTTAGAAAAGCTTGTGACGAGCATCGGGCAAAATCTGGCATTGCAGATTTGGCTGACTGGGAATTGTCGTAGTAAGTAATGTGTTTCATTGAAATTGTAACAATGAGTGTATTTCAGGCGTTTTTCTTTCAAAAAATAGACAATAGTGAAACATATAAGGGGAGTATTGTCTGAAACAATTACTCGAGTTATGATTATATTAATTCTCGTATTCGTATTGTCGTTTCATTGTCAAGAGAAGGCAAACGCGCCTGGTTCGAGCAACCAGGCAATACTTAATTTTTACAATGTGCACTTCTTGTCAAGCTCATTTCATTTTCACAAATCAAGATATGATAGTCTTAGCGATTCTACAGGATTCAATAGCGTATCCATGTTTCATGTCTGAGAACACTAGAATATAAGAGGACCGGTTATTTTTAGTAATGCACGTTTGTTTATAAATTGTAAATTTTGAAGAACGACACCAATATAAATTTTTTTTAATATTCAAGATAATTGAAATACTTTGTGCATTTAAATTAGTATGGATACTTTGTATAGATATTTGTAGATCTATGAGAAGAAAGAAAGAAAGTAGCTTATTGAGAAGTGTCGATTGAAAATAGACGTCTAGAAAGTTTGTAAAGTACTTCAACTTCATCAAATAATATTTTTTTGATATCAACGTCGTACCTGAAGACATTCTTCTAGCGCACCGTATGTGCTCCACCTTCTGTATATGTGTGTATATGTATATGTATAAATATACACGTACCAATTCGTATGCCTTTCATGCACGAACGTAACGAAACAATTATCATTAAATATTAGTTTCCAATATAATAGTATGTATATATATATATTTATTTATATATATATATATATATATATATATATATATATATATATATTTATTTATATCATCGAGAATATTCAAAAGTCCATAACGGAGAAATTTATATGTTGAGGCTCGTTCGTGTCGCACTTACTTGTAATAGGTAAATCCTGATTTGCAGAAAACGTGGTGGATTCATGCGTACATATAAATTTCCCCCTTCCTTTCCATATTTGCTAAATCCTCTGTAGATATCGGTATTGGATAGCGTCATATCAGACTAAACTAAATTGGTTAGTGTTCCTTTTATTGTATTCACTAAGACAGTGTCCTTGAGAGCTGTTTAATTACCAACGGATGGCTCTATGATCGAATCACTCGAAAATATTGAATGTTGAACAATGGAATACAATCTTCTCGCTATCAATTTAATATTCGCACATCGGTCCTCCGAATGTTTTAGATCGAAAGAGCAGTGTAATTTTCTCGAAGTGGCCTTACACAATAATAGACGATTTGTTTCAACGAATTACACAACGATAATTATCCTCTAAGAAAATACTATTCTCGGAAAACTATTCTATGGCTGGATGATATATTAAAAAATGCTACAGAAGGTATGAAAAGAAAGTATATTTGATTACAAAAATTGTCGATATACTTCGGTAACGAGTTTTATTCTTGGAGGTGTTAAAGCTTCCGTTACGTACAATCGCTCGAAATGATTAAACGGTCGACACTAATGACTAGATCTCATTAGACAACGTAAAGGACTGTTACAAAAAAGACCATCGGACCTGTTCTTATACGAACACAAAATGCTACGAAACTGATGGTTGTTTTAACATTTGGAATGACCCCGATTCTATATACGTTCGTCAGCGAAAACCACGTTGAACTGTCCATTATAAATGCACGCAACAATCCACCTGCTCGAAAATTATGCAACAACCTTCTCACCTTCATATGTAATATGATCTATATTCGTAATTTTCCGTGACTACCACTTTGTAAGACCATTGCCGGATGGGCCAGGGTTTGCTCCAATGAACGGATTTGTAGATGCGGCTATAAGGAAAATAGAAATTTAGTAAGTAATTAGTCGATCTATGAAAGAGCTATATTACTACGCTACAGACAATTTGATACTCACGTTCAGTGTTACACTTACTGCAACAATACGATTATACAGGATGGTGCAATAATTCGAGTTTCGCGTACATCAGTTTTTCAAGTTATTAGAAATAACAGAAATGTTTAAGGTGGTCGAACTTATTGGACCATTCTGTACACGTATAAGACACTACAATGAGACAATGTCGAAATAGTATAGTGTACAACATATGCATATGAAAATATGTTTTATTGCCTTTTACCAATGAATTATAGTTAGCAGCAAAAATTTCATTGATAATAAAATTAGATATTAAGATCTCATTTTTTGTATTGATAAAACATATTTTTATACATGATGTCCAATTTTGTAACTACAAGTTACAGTTTAGTAATAAAGAATCGGAGCAAATTCTCTTTCGTAACATAAATTTGTATGGTTTTAATACAGCACATTATACAGTCATTGTAGAAACTATAGTACGACAAACGTAAGAACAGAGTATAAAGAATAAGATGGATTTGCAAAATAATAAGCGTAAAGAATCTGTCAATTAAAATACCTTTAATAAAAAATAAAATACATGTGTAGCATTAAAGCTCTTAAAAATTATTTTGACACATGTACAAACTACCTTCGTGGGCGGATAATGCATTTTAATATCTTTCAAAAATAGAGAAAGAAGAAATGAAGTATCTTTACAATCGTATCAGTTAGGTCGTGAAACTGAAGTTTCGTGTGCCATATAGATCAATCATGATGATTATCGATTTCTAGATACGTTTCGTCTCGGAAAACTTAATAGTTGCTCATAATGCAAAAGAACACAATGAACTCATGATTAATCCAACAAAATGATAAAAAACGTTACGGAATAAATAATAGTATAGCAAACAATAGTATTCACATTGTTACAACATGTGTGTGAAACGTATATTATACTCGTAAGTTACGAATAAAATTAATTACAATCTAAAAATCCAAAGTAAGGGTTAATAAATTAAGCGCTTTTAAAGTAATATGTATATAACGATACGTTAAAATTATCTAATAACAAATTATTCGCTAAATCACAGAAAGAAAAATTGAAATATAATGTTCAAGTAAAAATACAAACGAAAGTAGACTATTCCTAAGACGATACTACGATAAGATACTTGGAAGCAGAGTACCTCTCAAAGATTTCTCATCACTATCTGTAAAATATTCAGTATAGTTGCAAAATCATTTATAAGCAATTAATAATACGTGGAGCACGCAGGTACCTAATGTATAATTTTCGAATAATTTCATGTATTTAAACATTGATCATTTTACGTGTATAATGTGCTTGTATGTACATGCAGTATATCGAAAAAAAAACGGATAACAGTTTTGTGCTCAGTTGTGCAAGAGTTAAATGTATTTGTAAAAATGCAAATGTTTAGATATAGACATATTTTTGTGCGATTCACCCATAGTTATCGGCCTTTACCAACGATCGTGCAAGCGGCAATAAGGAAATACAAGACTGCATAAACCAAACCCGATATTTTACAGATAGCGAGGGTCTTTGCGCCTGTCATTTGAAGTTAACAGTTCAACAGAAATAGTCGTGACATAATCAGTAACAGCTGATCATGATAGTGAAATTGTAAATGAAAACTTTCTCTCCGAGTTAGCAATGGAACTACCAGAAAAGCATACAAACGCTACCGCGGCAAGGGGTACACTACAGAGGTATAATAAACTAATTCAGAATATATTTACATAAAAGGGTGAATGCCAAGATAGAGGGGCCCTCTGTTTCCCAAATAAAATCCATTACGTAGGATGATTACGTGTCTAGAAAACGGATGAATTCTGGGATTCACTGAGGCAGAGGCTGCGAGACATAGACCGAGCTGGGACCAGCCTAGATTCGGAGAGGAGAATGGGAGTGGGTGGTTGGCCAAATTGATAGACGCCGAAGTCTCTATCCCCTTAAGGGGGTAGACTCGTTGTTAGGATTACAATCATTTCTCAATAATGCAAAGATAGGATTTCCGAGTAGTCAAAAGCACTAAATAAAAGACCAATCTACGGCGCCATCGTCCTCAAAGGTCCTACTTTTACGTTTACGAGGCGTAATTTGCATTATTCGACAGCATGTAACTGTCACAGCTTTGTAAAAATAGCTATACATGCGCAGCTTTATATAATAATGCAAATTACTTATAATGTAAAGGTAGGACTTTCAACTTAGATTGAACTTTTATCTAGCACTTTTGACTACTGAAAAACTCCATCTTTGCATTATCAAGAAATGAGAAGGAATATCTCACACCTTTACAATCCTGGAAACGAGAGTCTACCCCCCTAAGTAATTACAACGACTACCTACAGCCGAGTGGTCCATTCACTTCACGTGGACAGGACCCTGTACTCCTATTGGAGGCCATGTGTTGGTGCCCTTGATAAGGTCGACTGGGGTATGAGTTGCGCGTGTGGTTCGCTAGAGGTGGGAAGACGGATGAACAACAGAGTGGTCATGAGCGTCTGGAGCATGCCGGGTACCAACGATACTATCTTGAGGAATGGAAGGAATGGCTTGGGCTGCGTGACGAATTGGTGAACCCTGGAAGTTATGCTGGGTTGCCCAATCGTTTCTTCTAATTATAAGTAGGATTGTATTTAAGAATATATATATATGTCTCAATACTACTTTACCCCTTTAGTACAGTGAAATCAACAGAAATTCTGACGCTCACTCTATCGCAAATGAATCTGATGAAGAAAAGAATTGCATAGCAAATGTGCTTTCAATAATTCCTTAGATTATTATAAACTTTCCAGTCACACACGCGAATCATGCACGCGTACATGTACACCAGCGTTCACAAGTATACGTATCCATAGCGAACTCGGATTATTGAAAACATTCAGAAACTCGTTCAAAAGCCGTAACGACATAATTATTTTACAATAAAGTTGATGTTAGTTGCGCGTTTCTTTAGCACAGTAGTCTGCAACGACAATCGCTTTTCAGCCAGTTTTCGACTTGCTACCGACACGCTCCCCGTGACGGCTTTAATCCTCGAGGCAGCTCAAACGCGTATAGACAAGAGCACGAGAGAAAATTAGCAGGAAGGGAACAGGGCAAGAGGAATGCAAAGGCAATCTAAATGGTCAGGCTTCTTTCCCCGTTTCCTTCCGGCTAATTTTCTTTCGTGCTCCACACAGCCCGTGCTCTTTGGGCCAAGGTACAATGGTCCCGAAGGACTGAGTGTCCAGCATATGGCATAAGACAAGATGGACAATGCACCGTACCACTTAGAGAAATAAGAATATTGGCCAAACAATAGTTGGACTAAAACAAGCATAAGATAGTGACTGTCCTCGAAAGGAGTGGCAAGCACTGCATTACAATTTGAATTACTGGACGAGGTAAATAAACACCATAGGTTTCTTAATAGTTTTCTATGAATCTCTCATTTTTTATTCATTAAATATGAATAAAAAATTTGAATAAAAAATTCATTATACGTAGACAGCGGATTTTATGCATTTAGGACAGAAATCAGAAGGTGAAATTTAAAACGGTAAGAACATTAGAAAAATTTGTAATTACTGTTATACTATTTTCAATCTACGTATTAAATTTCTATTTCATTCCAGTTTGTTGCAGATCAGATACAACATTTTTATTTTGCACAAAGATCCGCTGTCTAATCATATGTATTACCTAGAAATAAACAAATTAAGAATAATGAGTTATCTGTTAATAATAACATTAATAATCATTTTTACGAACTTCAAAACTTTATTTCTGTTTCTCTAATTCACACCCGAATTGGCACGCAATGAAATGCTACGGTTAATTAAAAAAAAAAACGAAACAAAAGATATATTACACCCGTTTCTGTCATTAAAACGAGAAAAAAATTGATTTGTCTTTTTGCATAGATCAACTACCCAAAAATATTCGAAATATCATTCAGATGAGAAATCTACGTGTTTGCGGAGTCTTTTCGTCCTACGAAACTGGAAGACAAGTCTACGCGCAAACAAAAATGTGCCTACAGAATTTATCTGTACATAGATTCATTTACACTATCACAATAAATAAGACAAAACGAATGCGTACTGAACGGCCTACTGCTAGTATTTCAATTATACTAATGTTGCAAAATTATACAAAATTTCATTTGATTTCATTCGAGACGAGATTGAGGTTTATTGGTACTTGGTCATGGCACAGTCGCCAGATTAAGATTTGTATCCCCACCTTACCTTCCCCTTCTACGACGCTATTCCCCACGTTTCCACCGCGAAGATAACTTTTCCCCCTCCATTCGTGCTCCTGTCTCTCATCTGGCGACTCTGTGTCATGGTTACCTATCATAACTCTATGAGAAAAATTATAGAGATTCTTCTGGCTTGGTATTTGAGTAAATGATTGTTTTCCACAACAAAATACGGCTAGGCAAAATTATTTGCCTATTCTTAAGCTTGTTTCAAGTATACGGGATAAAACGAGTTTCCAAACTTCAAGCCTCTTTCATGAGTTCTCTCTCTTTCTCTCTTTTTCATACACACAAACACACACACTTTCATTCTTTCTTTCCCTCTCTCTCTCTTTCTGGAACGGTCTATAAATCGTTTTCAACGCAATTGATCTATAATTAGAACCTTGTCGTTAACGAATTAAAAACTTGGACTTGCATTGTTACGATAGAAAAAACGGGAACTATGATAGTAAGCTTAGTGCCTACGACATCGCAGTCACGCATGTTTTATGTGGCACGTGTCCTAACAACGCATCGCAGGGGGATGCAAAAATGAGAGAGAAGCAGTAACGGTATAAGGGAAGAAAAAATAGGTTCGCAAATAAATATCGAACTAATTAAGGAAAATAATAACGGTGTTCGGATAAATAATGTGCGTTAATATTTAAGTGCTGGTAATACCGGTCGTGTAAATAACTTTCTCAGCACCGCTGTTTAAGTTTGTGTTCTCGTCGATGGCTGCGCCCGGCGCCGGCATGGCAAAGATCGGCTGCTGGTTCGTGGTATTGTTTTGTGGGCCACCCTGTGGCTGAGACGTAATCGCCTCCTCATCACTGTCGTACTCCTGTTGGCAAACAAACAGATCAAATCGGCTTTAATTTACATGATTTTTAATATGCGGATTTAGTAGTGCATACGGTACATGTACAAATATTCCGAAATATTTTCGAGTTCGTTTCGATTTCAGGGGAGAGTTGTCTACTCTTGTGCCAAAAACTATCGTCGAGCCAAGTACAGTGGAGTTCTGTTTATTTTTCATCAAATCAAAAATTTTACGGTCACGCATCATGGATCACAAACAGCTGACGAACAAACTAACGAATAAACTATTCTGCTTCGATGTAACTCTGCTAGCCAGTCTCAATTCAGATTTCAGAGTGAAAACGGAGCGTGTTTCGTCTAAGAGTATTGATATTCGAAAATCGTTGAAAAAACCTGAGCTAGATCACTTGAATACTGTAGACCCGAAGTTTCGGATAGAAGTATTACAATTTACAATACTTCGTATTATACTGCGCTTTCAACGTTGCAGATTGGCGTAACACGTAAGTGTCCGATCGTGGAACCTCTGGATTAAAATATCGCACATACGAAGTTATTTTTCTTTATAAATCACCCATTTCTTGAATTTCTTGCCATATGATTTGTCCTCGTCAAACAAACATTTTTTAAATATTTTTAAAATATTCGAAATAAAAACACGCAAACATAATGTTGAAGTAAATATTCTCCAACGTATCTTTAATCATGTATCTACCCAGATAGACAAAATTCTGAAAACGGCCAGAGGCACGATATGACCGTGTGGGCTCGTAAAATTCCTTTGGCCCAAATCGGGCACAAGCTGCCTTTGGCCCAAACCGGGCACAAGCTAGCTTTGGCCCGACGGTCTCGATTTCTGCCCTATTTTACGTAGGTCCGAGGTATAGGTGCTGCCCTCTTACAGTCTCGGACCTATGTACAATAGGGCAGAAATTGAGACCGTCGGGCCAAAGGCAGCTTGTGACCGGTTTGGGCCAAAGGGATTTTACGAGCCTACACGGTCATATCGTGCCTCTGGCCGTTTTCAGTCAGCTTGGTCCTTAGGCACGTTGAAGCGACCTTCGTCCCGTATAAATCCCGATACCTGCCTTTGGCACGACGGTCTCGATTTCTGCTCAATAGTCGCTTGGCTATCTGGGTATGTATCATCTTCAACATTAACTGAATCTTGTACGTGAATTTGCTTTTTTAACATTTCATCTTCAGTAATTGTGCGTGGAGTACAAACACATGATAGCTGACCTTCAGAATTATCGTTGCTAATTCGTGGTTTCTCTCTTCAGGCTTTATACAAATACTCTTTTGTGCGTGAAAGCCAGGCATGCAGATTTGCTTCACCTTCAATATAAGAGATAACTATTTTTAAATTGTACTTCATACATATAGATATATGTACGTTTCTTTTGATCATTTATAATGGTAAGGCAAACATCACATGGTAAGAAATTGAAAAAAATCTGTGATTTATGAAAGAACCAAAAATTCGCCTCTGCGGCGCGGCGGTTTGGGCACGTCATAAAACTGTTACGCCTGAGTCGGCCATCGTGGAGGTTTAGTGGATGTACCCGGCCCTCGCAATATAGCCGGGGAGTCCCAGATCACTATCAGAGGCCCATTTTGTGATGGTCTGCGCGACGAGACACACGACTTCAAAGTACTCTCACTGCTGCAGCTAGTCTAGTAATACCATGACGCACAATGCGACTATGCCACGCTGCCTTGGTGGCACTGGCAAGCGAAGCCATTTTTGTGCCAGTTTTCGAATTGGTAAAATATTGGGAAATCTATTTTTGCAGTAATTTGTAATACCAAGATTAGCCATAGAGATTTATTAGGTTGTCCCAAAAAGTTTCTTTCGAAATACGTACATTTAGTATCGTTACTCAAACGTCTGTTTCATTTCCAAATAACGAAAAGTTAATGAACAGATGATCATGTTGTTCGTATATACTTGTGTGATATAACAATATTAAAAGAACGTATTGCGAAAGAAACTTTTGAAACAACCTAATAGGTACGTCAAATATTTAACATTTCGTATGTATTTTTGAATCTAAAAAATGAAACACCCAAATGCAGTACTTTTTTCGACATTACAGATGGGCATAATCCCTTAAATGTTTTAATTAAAAATCACAGAATTGTGAAATTTGCTGTACGGTCTGCACAAAATTGATTATGCTCACCACCTTTATTATAACAATCCAGTTCATTCGTTTTACAGAGAATTTTGTCCTTACAATATTACGAAAACTAGGATAAGGGACAATGTAAAAAAATTACATAAAAATTAAAACTAAAAATAATACAAAAATGGTATGACTTGATTAACGTACGCGATTCTTGTATTTTAGAAATTTGAATATGTCAAACACACGAGGATTCGCAATCAATTATTATCAAGTAGTCGGAATACACCGAAGTAACAAATATATTTTGTTTTCAATTTTGATTCGCATAATTCTGTTTTCGCATTATTTACTTATGTAAATTTTGGGAGTAATTGGCACGGCTCCCCCATACATAAAAATAGACAACTATAAAAAGATATGTGTCGAACATTTTCAATCTCATTACAATCGACGATTTAGGGATAGTTGTGATAGATAAACAAAAGATTATTAGATTTGTGTTCAGTATATCAAAATCTATCAGAACCATTTACTGGTGAATTGAATATCGACCTTTTTTTACATTTGAAAAGGTGTAATGAGTCGCTTCAAACATTATTTCAACATATACAAATGTTTTGTAAAAAAGAATGTGATTACTGCGCAAGTAATAATTTTAGTGGAAAATATTTTAAATAAGAGTTGAGTGGTTCGAGGGAGGCGTAATTTTACATGATTGATTTTTTGGAGTTGGATGCATAGAGGACATATGAAGGTCAAATTTGTTTCGTAGTATCGTAACGAGTATAGTCGGATAAGATGATTAAAGGTGCACCCAAACCAAACTTATATTTGGTTACACCATTCGATAGAGTTTCCGAAGAAAGCCCTCTGTAGCAAGTTTCAAATCGATATCTGTACCACAGGGGTAGTTATACAGTGGACTTTAATAATGAATTATATATATATATAAATTCATTCATTCATCAACATTCCACCTAATGAAAGTGATCTTTTTGGAATTTTTAAATGAAAAATCATTTTCCAAACGATTCTAGAACCTTAAAATTACTTTCAGTAAGGGTACCGACTTGAAACTTGCCACTTTGACTGCAGGTGACATTTAAATCTCCAAAACGCTTTCGTCCATATAAAAAATGTTTGCATCACAATATTTACCCCTCCATACCAAGTTTCGTGTATATCATTTTTTTATATTATTACAAAGAACAGAAATATTCAAGGTGGTCAAAGTTATTGGGCCACCCTGTATATTTGGCATTACATATATGTCCCCTCGAGATTATTCCACTCTTATTCGAGGCATTTTCGACTAAAAATGTCATTACTTACAGTAAGCTGTAATCGAAGTGGTTCCTTTTATGCATAGAATGCGTTCCACCCTGTACCGTTGTCACATGAAATAAATTTTACAGCTTGCATAGTATCAAAAAGTTTACATCACAACAACTACGTGGTACAATCGACTGCAACGACGAGAAATAAAGAATCTCTTAAAAGGTAAAACAGTGGTAGGTCTAGAATGTACCATCAATTTCTTGAGTGTATACCAACCTGCTGTTCACGTTCTACATATTCCTGCTCTGAGACCAGAAGAGACGTACGAAATCAGGATGTGAGAAATACGTATAAAGAAAATGATACAAGAAGCTGGATGAAATGATCGTGAGTCGAATATCGCATGAACAGATCTGTGTCTCAATGGTTCTCAGCTCCTTGTGTGTTACGACACGGTCTCGCTTTCTTTCTCAGTTCTTGTAATTGACTACGAATGAAAATTCATTGAACTACATTACAAACCCATTTCTTTCTCGAATTCTACATACAACATCAAACAGTTCGAAACGAAATCCAACGCAAAGGATTGGCAAGAGAAACTCGAGTGGTGAGTACTATGGCAGAAAGAAGAAAAAACTGAAACACGCTGAAGGTCATAATAGTTGTCCACTCACTATTATGATTGAGAAGTAATAGGAGTGGGGTCGACAGCTATTGTAACTATGAGCATGTATCAAGTGTCTTCTCTCCAGAAAAACAGACAACAATCATCAATTATTCGTGTCAATTCTTTGTTGACGGATCATTGTACTCCAAGTACTCCCATTTTTACATGGAACATACAAATATTGTTTTCTTTTCCTTTTCTTTCTCAAGATCACGACGAATTTATAGAACTAAGAACCACTGATACTGAAGGAAAAACTTACCTTGGCCTGGCCTCTTGGTTGATTCGTCACGACATCACCCTCTGGATTCTGGTTCCGCTATAATACAACAACAACGTAAACAAAACCGCTAATCTATCGTATTCTAAAATAAAGGCAGACGTAAAAAAGTGCATGCTAGGCTAAATCAGGAAGATTTTATAAGTTCGCCGATCAATGTGTCGCGTCGATGGAACATGATTGATCGAGAAAGATAGTCAAGATAGAGATGCTTGAATATTGGAAAGAATGAGATCACCTTCTCTTCCTTATAACAAGGAACACTACGTAATTGACAATGAAATCGTATGGATTTATTTTATGTAGACCGAAAATATATGTACCGTAGAAATCATGAAAACACAAATCAAGCAGAACTCATGATTTTACCATCAATCGGGTAATGTTCCTTATAAAAAACAACCCACTCGACGTCATTGTTTATTTATAAATAGAACGTGAGCGCCTCGATTTATCTTGCTCATTATTGTTCACAGAAAAACATGTCAGGTTGTATGCTTTTCTTTGCTATTGTGCGTGTTTATTCGAGCCTGTAACGAAAATTTGTAACATGTGCTTTGTAGATCTATATCTATATTATGATAATAGAGATCTACAGGATACATAATTTAAATTTTTATTACAGGCTCGAATAAAAAAGTTTTAAAACGTTTGTAATTGCTTTAGGAAAAGTCAAGTCGTTTTTAGATTTAGAGGTTGTTGGAATACTTTCATGGGTCACTGTGCATGTATTGGGGAAATAGTCAAGAAACTGTCAGTCAAGCAACTGGACCCGTTGTAACTTTGTTACACTGTCAAAACATTGTACTTTGGAAGTTTGAACCATAAAAACTATGCAAATATTATATTTCTTATTGCACATAAAATGAGTCTACAGACTCTCCCGAGTGCAATTTGGAAATATTACTCATCACTTTTAGCTTTTGAGAATCATTTAGAAGAGAAATCAAAAATTTTCAACTTTGAGATAGATTTATGTTAGTAAAGAAGTATAGTAATGCTTAACGCCTTCATTTGTGTTTAAGCATAATTATGATAATGATTGCAAACAGAATCAATGAAGTCAGATAAGATACGTCTTACTTATGAGCAGAGAATAAAATACGGTACAGTACCTTCTCGTTAATAAACTCTTAATAATAAGTGTCCTGAAAGTGATTAACGTGGTCTTTTCTTAACAAAACCATAAGCAACACCGTTTTATATCAAAGTCGGATGGAACAAGCATGCAAGACACGTTGGGATCGTCAGATGAGAAACAGGATTCAAGAGGAACCGCTGTAAGACTAGAATTTATGGCATTCACATGTCTCGGTTTATTATATAGAGGTAGAAATGTCAGGCCTGTATGAAGGTTTAAGAAACTTTGTAAAAGAGCAGACTTTTCTTTTAACAGTTACCTATCTACAGGAAAAAAAAACAAAACATGTAATTGCTATAAATTCTTACAGCAGTTCCTCTCGTGTTCTGTTTTTCATCTGACATCGTTTTCGTAATATTTTCGCATAATGCCCTCCCTAAACTCTTCAGAATAATAATGCGTAAAATCAGTGTTGGGTTAAACGTCACCTGAGGATACCAGAAATTTTTAACTCTTATAGAATCCTGAAGATTTTTACGAGAAACTGCCGAAAATTCAAGTTTCAATCTTAGGAGTCTACTGGTTCAAAAGCTATGCCTGTTTATAAAGTTTAGGTGATAGCGGGTGGTTAAAGTATTACGAGTGTGAGGATCAAATTGAACACCCTGTATTTGAGTTTATAGATATGTACGACTATTATATTAATGAATTTCTGAATAATCACGCTCCAGCTATTGTTGAATAAATTAATGCACTATCAAGATAATGTATTTCTTGAAATAAATTAAGATGAAACTAAATGATTAACGAATACCGTAATCAACGATTCTAAAATTTCTCAAATAAATTATAAGGGGTGCTGTCACATCCAACTGACTGCTTAATACACACAGAACACTGTCGTAACGTTGCATGCAAGTGATCACATTGAAACTAAAACCTGTTTGAATAGCATCTTATTTGAATGAACATATCGTGTACGCAAAAAGATAAAAAGTGAAAGAAATAAGCCCACCCATATTGTACAAAGTTTGAAATAAAATACGGTGCAACATAAACAAAATATGCAACTCACTGTTCAACTTGCTAATACACTTAATAAAATGAATATGTAACCAACATACCGATACTGCCACTACAAAATATCTAGATAATGGAAAGTATATCAAAAATTCAATTAATGTAACATATAATATAACATAGGAAATAATATTTGATGCACATAAGCTTAAATAAGAATTAATTAATCTATTTACCGTTAAATGACAAACAACAAAAGCATTCAAAAGACAGGTATCTCATAGTTTGATTTATAGATCATAGATACGAGTTTGCATAAAAAAATTCAAATCTTTCAGATATTCTATGAACAAATGACTTTTCAGAGAGTTTTTGAGGTACATATCTTAAAAAAATGTATTTTTCACTCCTGACTTTGACAATGTGTATGTTAGCCAATAAAACAAAATATGTGTTGACTACTCTTCGAAGAACTGTATCTCACAGTATTGATCTCCTTAGTACAGGGTGGAAGGAAATTATGCATAGTTACGATCATAATTACTTGTGTAATTGTATACACGTTGTCTCTATGTATCTCTTACTGAAAGGAATTACTGTGGCACCGTATCATATAACTTGTAACTGAATAATACGCGACGGTGATATACGATACGTGGGTACGTATTTTTCCTTCGCATGATAGTCATAGCGGTCTCGCTCAATTTCCGCGAAAGCCTGTCGATCAGCTACAGTCGAACCACTACAGTGAACTCTATAATCGTGCTTCTGTGGCAACGCACACGTTAATATTTGATTTTGATGATCTTTCACAGGTTCGTAGATTAGTTAAGTAAAAGATATTTAGTTTAGCAATAGAGTCTTAAACTTGAGTCTCCATCGATCAAATAAATTGCTTCCCTAATGGCTTTTCCCCACAAACCTGTAAAACAGGCCTGAACAACTGATTGATCACGAAGTGCTGATACTCTGTACCGCGCTCCAACTCGATTTACAAACAAAAGCAGTAACTTCGGTCCCACAGATTTTCCAAGTAGACACGACCGGAATCAAGGAAGGAGATCCTATCGTTTATGTAGCCATCTGATCGTGCTACTAGTAGACTTCCAGCAGTTTAAAGATTATCTTCAGAGCTGACACTCTGTCGGAGAAGTAGAAATCATGAGTGCCTGATGTGTAGCAGGTACCAGATAGATATTTTTCGATGGACTTTAGCCACATTCTCGTGCGCCAATGCATGTGAAAGCTTATAGAGCTTAGCTGCCGGGAACTGCACGAGAAGAGACGGTGACTACGATTTCTTGAAACTAGTCGCTACTGATGCGCAATCGTCCAGAAGTAATTCCGAATTTAAGCACTCTCATGCAAGATTTATCTCATAGACGATCCTGTTTGCTCTCGCATTTCTTAAAGTATTGCTTAGAATACTTAGAGGTAGCTGTTACTTCCTGGATAGAAGGTACGTTCCTTTTCGAATCCTCAGACATGTTGAATAATCTATATTCTCTTACTACTTACTACTAACGATAGTAGTAACTTATTAGACGAGCTCGAATTCCCCACTCACTCTTGTACGAGTCGGAGCACGGTAGTGGGAGTAACGGCTCGAGCGTCGGCACTTCGTGAGTAATCAATTACCCAAGCTTGCTATAAAACTACGTCAAATTCAAAGAATGACGGTTGCATAACCTGCCTTACGGGTGTACATACTTTCATACCTTCGGTATAATCAAATTCAGTTGTTCACCTTATAACTAAATAATAAGGTATAATGTTTACCTGAAGATTATAGTATGCCCCACTGTTCTCTGGTGCTGTTGGTTTGCATTTGCCGCAGCAAAAGTTGCAGCAACAACAGCAACAACAGCAGCAATAACAAGCAGTTATCAGACCACAAAATAGGAAAAGTGCCTGCAATAATGTATCAGATTATTAATTCTTTCTGAATCATCTCTGTAAGCATACAGTAAAGAAATGAAAGAAATTAAGGGTACACAAATATAAAGATTAATAGTCTAAACTTACCCTACACCATCCAGAAGTAACAACAAAATAGGCGTTAACATTCTCTTCACCGAATTGTTCACCAACATATAATCCAAGGGATCCATAATTGTCGTATATGTTACGTTTTGTCAAATCTGTTAATATAGCATGCGCTCTATTTATTTCTTTAAACTGAAACATAGAATCGTTCAAGCAGATTATGCACTATTCATTTTGTTATCCTTCTTGTTCATACACTTCTCAGAATGATTGGTACAAACAGTTTTTCACGAACAAAGGTGCAAGAATTGTTCATGAACAGAGTTGTATAGCTTAATAAATTTTGTTATTTATTTACAGATAATTGTAATATGGGGTGAACAAAATTAATACTCTATAGACTAACTATTTTTTCATTTTAATATTAATTCTCGCTTTTGTTTTCAGTTATATACCAAGAAATATTAATCCTTTTATGAACAGATCTTATCTAATCTGAAATGAATTTGTGGATGACTCAGTTTTACATCTTCATTTTACAAATAAATTTAAATAAAACAATTTAAAAATTGTTGGTTTCACAGATGTCTAAAGTGAGTTTTTTCAATTAAATGATACTCTATAAAATACTCGTAAAACATTTCTTTTATCGGATTTACCTTCTCTGCAGCTTCTGGGTTATTCGGATTTTTATCGGGATGATATTTTAATGCTAATTTTCTATAAGTCCTTTTTATTTCCTCACGTGTGGCAGTTTTTGGAATCTCTAAAATCTGGTACAGGGAGTCCCCTGCCGTTCTAAAAAAAAGTTGGAAAGCATCTAAATTAGTTACAGAACATATATTAATTGTATCATGCACATAGTGTAACAATTAAGACCTAACCTAGGTCATTTATGTCCAGGAGAAATTTTTTGAAAAGAGAGAAATTCAAGTATGAAATTTTGCTGCAGAAATAAAGTGCCCTGGTTGCCCATAAAGGGTTAAGTTTTGTAACATGGAACATCAGAGTTTTAATCATTTCTGACTTAATCACAGAATGATTATTTAAGAAGTAAAAAGCTATGTATTTTTCATATTCCCTCGAAGTTTATGTAATTCTTTTTTAATTACAATTATCGTGTTCTCTAATTTTCACATATCTGTAAGTTCTACAGAAATTATGATCGTGAAACTGACTATAAAACTGATCGTTTCATACATAATATGGTCAAACAAACGTATGATTAATATTGCAAGTAATATGTACTAACGCTGCTACATCTGAATATGTATTACAAAATCATCCTTATACTTTAAATACTATTATATAAAAGTTCTGCAAAGATTACAGATACATGAAAGTTAAAAGAGACGATAATTGACTAAGAATTGCATACACTAAAATGACCTAACAATGATATACAAATTTTCAAATCAATATTGAAAAAGGAATAAATTATTAATTTGTAGAGATAAAAAGCAGCTAAGTTTTGTTTGAGCGGAGAGCATTATGCAGTAATTAATTGTTCATAAAATGTCTCCTACAATATGGTAACCTTAATGTTACTTTACATGTATATACAATGTAAATTTATTTATTTATATTAATTGCATATTTAATAATGTACATTACATAATTTTTACAGTGATTCATACAATGACTTTATTTACATGCAACACCAGTTTATTTAACATTGTATGTAAAACTACTTTTTACGGTGTTCAAAAGTGATTAATAATAAGAAAATATGAAATAGAGGAGAAAATATTGAAATTTTGGTAAGATTTTTTGAAGATTCAACAGAAAAGAGTTTTCTTCCTAATTAAATTTGCGAGCTACATTAGAATAAAAAATCTTTCAAAATATTTCTTGTCTTCAAAAGTTCGAAAATCACGGATTACTGTTTTAAAAATAAGAAATATATTTCCTACTTTCCAGAATTTCTGACACGAGTCTAATTGTTTCCAGTACCATGTTAAAACGACGTTTGAAAACGAGTAAACTAACCTAATACTAAAAAAATATCTGATTTTACACCGTGCATCAGCAATTGTCAAAATGAATATTGTTTACGTTTGCCAACGTTGAACAGTAGATCATAACAAAGATAAGGAAATAAATGTAAAGTGAACGCACAGAAACGTTTAACCTATCATTTCTTCAAAATTGTCACATATTTTAGCGATTAAAACATGTTTGACAAATCGTGCAGAAAAATTAGTTACGCTCATCATCGTTGCAAAACAACGGCCCCTTGTTCAGAAAATCAGCTGAATTTCACGTTAAAATTGTTTAAATGGTGGTAATGAAATACTCACGACATTTTTCTTCCATCCATGGTTTAATGGAAGTACGTTCGTCCGATTAATACGAAATGTAAAGTAGAATTAGAAGTCTAAAAATTACTTCGAAAGTTCGTCGTCTTACTACAGGAACATGATTTTTGTCATTAAATGCACGCAACGTTTTGAACTGATATCGTTTCGGTTGATAGCAGAGGATGGAATTCAATATTTTAGTACCAAAAGTGGACGATTGCGACAAACTGGCGCTACTGAAAGCCAAACCTGAGTAGTCAACACATGAACGGAGCATAACATTTACATAATTGTATAGTTGACGCAGAGAGTTTGGACACAGTCAGGTGAAAATTAAAGAGATTCGTAATAACATTGCATGTACAAAAATCAACAGTAGAAAAGGCTTTTTCGGCCACGTTATTAACAGTCGTAGTCGACCAATAGCGTCACGCGAATCAGTTCTGTACCTTCTGCACTTATGTACACTACTATTGGCAGATCAAGGATTTCTATTTCTAGTTGAAACAGAAACTTTTGTACTCTTGATTTTCATTTTATATTG